>PVJC01026907.1:0-23654 GCA_004026665.1 Murina feae | reverse complement strand
TGTGCCTCTCCTGCTGGCACGCTTCAGTCTTTACTGTGGACCCAGATGTAAAATCCTCTTCGAGGGGCACCTTCTCTCCTGCCCGCACGCCCCAGCCCTTTCCTGATTGTGAAGCCGGATCGAGAATCCCCTGCCGACCAGCAGTTCCACGGACCCTCTTTCCGCTGCGCCGCCGGTCTCGGGAGACGCGGCTGGGTGCTGGCGCCAGTGCCGTGCGGAGCCTTTCCGATCCTCAGGGCTAAGGTCTGGTAAAATATCTTTCCCAAAGCCTTGAATTTACCTCTGTCAGGAGTCTTCTTTCTTCTCCAGCTGCAGGCTGTCTCCCAGCTCGATCTCCACTGCCAATTCGGTCTGGAAGCTACTCGTTTCCACAGAACTCTTAAGATAGGTAGGAGAACATAGTGTAAGTATAAAATATGAAAAGAATTATTAAAGTGATGCATGCAGTTGAAAGAAAGGCATATTGGAAATTAAAATAGAAATTTTAGAAGAAGCAGAATGTAAGTTTAACTCAGCCTCCTAGGAAGCAGAGCACAAAGAAGGAAAGGAAGGATAAAGTATCTACCAGAATGAACCCAAGAGGTCTAACATCCTAGGCAAGGATTTCCAGAAAGAAAAAGAGAAAATAAAGGGCATGGACACTTCAGCCTAATAAAAATAAATAAATAAATTGAGCCCTGAGACAGCTCCAAAATGCTCAAACAAGTATATATAACAATTATGTGTGTGTGTGTGTGTGTGTGTGTGTGTGTATGCCCAAGCAACCGTTATGACAGAACGACCAGATCAACCAGAACGACCAGTGGCTATGATGCTCACTGACCACCAGGGGGCAGACACTCAATGCAGGAGCTGCCCCTGGCCCACAGGCCTTGATTGCCAGATGGGGCCTGCCGGCCAACTTCCTGCAGTTTCTCTCCCCTGGCCAGCAGGCCCCCATGCCTGATCGGGGCTGGGCCCCAGGCTGGGACAAGGAACTGGGGGTGAGTGGCAGTGGACATGGCCCCTTTCCTATGGGGAGGGGGAGGTGAGGGTAGGCCCCTTCTTGGGGCTGGCGGCCAACCTCCTGGCTTCCTTCCCTGAATTGACCCACCGCCTGCCTGCTCTGGTGGCAGTTGGTCCCTCCCCTCAGCTGGCAGGCCCTGATTGCTTGAATGGCCAGGTCCTGGGCTGGGATGGGGAACTGGGGGTTGGTGGCGGCAACCAACCTCCCATGGCTCCTGGGCTGGGGGCTGCGACTTCTCCCTGCTACCAGTGAGCAGGAGTGATGGGGACTGAGGTGTGGTGAGAATGTGGGGTGTCTGCTGAGCTCGCTCTCACTCCCCTTGCTACTCTCCCCTGGGACACCAGGGCTTGCACACTGGGGAAGCCCCCACACTCAGGTTCCAGGTGTCTGAGAGGAGCTTGCCCCTCACCTGCATGACCTCTTCTGGGTAAGCTGGGCCACAGCTGCCAGGGCCTCAGGGGCCATTCAGTTTCCCCATGGGTTCCAGTCAGGCCTGGTTCCTGACCCTGTGGTCTCAGCCCCAATCAGGGGTTGGCCACTGCCCTGACCCTGGGCTCTGGCCAGAGTCCCCAACCCAGGTGCTGAATGTGCTCCTGGCTGTGGCCTCAGACTGGGCGCCATTCTGGGTCCCTTGCTGTCCACCCATAATGCCTCTCTGGCTGCCTGGGCCCATGCTCATGGCTCCTTGGAGTAGAGCTGCAGCTGCTGCTCCTGCTGCTTCTTCTGGATAAATACCATGGAGGGTGGCAGGCATGGACGCAGGACGTGGGAACACCTGCTGCCTCCCACCAGGCAGAAGCCAGCCTGCGAGGTTAGCAGGGAGAGAGTGCGCTGCCCACTCGGCTCCTGTGCAGTGCTGCTGGGTGGCCTAGAGGCCCACACTGCATTCAGACCATGCTCACCGCATCTCCGCGTGGGGACTTGGGCATTGTGACTCAGGAGAAGGGGCGCATGTGGGGGCCTGGTGGCTCAGGTGCTGCCCAGCGCCCAGAGGTCAGTAGGGACCTGCCCTTCCATCCCAAACGCTCACAGTTTGATTGCCAGCTAGGCCTAGGGACTGCACCCATGTGCAAATTTTGTGCACCAATCTTCTAGTTTAAAATAAAAGCACACCATGAAACTACATGGAATTTTATAGCATTATAGTGATGAAGAGAAAACACAAAACACACACAAAATGAGATTGACTATAAAAGACTGAGAATTAGGAGAACATATTTGCCAATGTTATCACCAATAAAGGTTTAATCTCCAACATTTATAAGGAACTTATACAACTTAACAAAAGGAAGATAAACAATCCAATCAAAAAATGGGCAAAGGACCTAAATAGACACTTTTCAAAAGAGGACATTCAGAAAACCAAGAGACATATGAAAACATGCTCAAAGTCACTAATCATCCAAGAGATGCAAATCAAAACAACAATGAGGTATCATCTGACACCTGTTAGAATGGCTGTCATCAACAAATCAACAAACGACAAGTGCTGGAGAGGATGTGGAAAAAAAGGATCTCTCCTGCACTGCTGATGGGAATGCAGATTGGTGCAGCCACTATGGAAGACAGTATGGAGTTTCCTCAACAAATTAAAAATGGATCTCCCATTTGACCCTGCGATCCCACTTCTAGGAATATATCCCAAGAAACCAGAAACACCAATCAGAAAGGATATATGCATCCCTATGTTCATAGCAGCACAATTTACCATAGCGAAGATTTGGAAACAGCCTAAGTGCCCATCAGCAGATGAATGGATTAGAAAACTGTGGTACATCTACACAATGGAATACTATGCTGCTGTAAAAAAGAAGGGATTCCCACCATTTGCAGCAGCATGGATGGAACCGGAGAGCATTATGCTAAGTGAAATAAGCCAGTCAATGAAAGAAAAATACCACATGATCTCACTTATTTATGGATAATAAAGACCATTATAAATTGATGAACATAAACAGATACAGAGGCAGAACAGCAATGAATTGACTGTCAAACTATAGCTGGAAGGGTCGGGAGGGTCGGGGGGGAGTTAATCGATCAACTGAAGGACTTATATGCACACATATAAGCATAATCAATGGACACAAGACACTGGGGGGTTGGGGAGAACGGGGGAAGGCCAATGGGAAAAAATGGAAACTTATTTAACCCTCTTTGTAATACTTAAAGTAATAAAACAAAATTTAAAAAAAGACTGAGAATTAGAATTCATAAGATATTTCAATTGCTACAATGGTGTGCTAAAAATGAAATGAGTTCACAATTACAATTTTCCACTTAGAATTATCTCACTAAGCAATGAATAAGTTATGAGGGAGATTATAGATATTTTTAGGGAGGCAAATACTCAAATTTAAGCTCCAACTACTCTTTCTTAGGTAGCTATTTTGGGGTATGCTCCAAAAAAATAAAATAAAATAAAAATAAAGGAATAAAGCAAGAAAGAGGGAAAAAAAGAATTCAGAAAAAGTATCAAATCTAGGAAAGGTGATGAAAGAAAGTCCCAGAAGAGCAATAGTGTATCAACCCTAGTGTCTCAAAGTCCCGATTGTAACAAAAGGATAGAAAATCCCAGGAAGTGAACTTCTGAAGAAAAGGGGTAACCAACAGAGTAGCAGATGTGTTGGTGTCATTGTTTAGAATTAAAAACATGGGTTAAAGGGGGTAGGAGAGTGGATAAGGGAAAAATGAAAGGCTAGAAAAAAGGCAATTAGAAACTTCGGAAAAAACAAAAACAAGAAAATTCTATAAGATATGCAAATATTTACACTATGCTGCTTGACAGTGAAAGCATTTAAATAGTTATAATGGTCACTTATTAATTTAACTAAAATAATATATAATATCAATTTGGTAGGGAGGAACATAAAGTAAGAGAATTGGTATTTATCATTCATAACCAGAGTCAATAATTGATGATATCTAAAATTAGAAAATAAAAAAATAATATATGAGTTGATTATTTAAAAATATGGAAGTAACTTCAGAAAAAGTTGCTTTTGGCCAGCACATGTGGTAATTAGGGAAGAATGGAACAGTAAATATTATTTTTCATTTTAAATTCAGAACTATGCAATTATTTTTCCTGTGTGCATGAATTAGGTGATATAAAAAAAATTAGGACAGCCATATTTTCTATGCAAGAGAATTTCAAAATATGAAATTCTATGATGTAGCCCTAACCGGTTTGGCTCAGTGGATAGAGCGTCAGCCTGCAGACTGAAGGGTCCCAGGTTCGATTCCGGTCAAGGGCAGTACCTTGGTTGCAGGCACATCCCCAGTAGGGAGTGTGCAGGAGGCAGCTGATTGATGTTTCTCATCGATGTTTTCGACTCTCTGACCCTCTCCCTTCCTATCTGTAAAAAATCAATAAAATATATTTAAAAAATTCTATGATACAATTGAGGGCATGTGTGTATGTGTATATGTATTCATATGATTTTATGATCTTTGATTAAAAAAAGAAAACTATATAGTATTACATTCTCCTGAGTTATGTGGAGAAAGGAAGAGAAATATGGAAAAAGAAGAAAAAAAGAGAAAACAATATTTGTCTAACAAATGCTGTCATTTTAAATTGCAGAACTTTTCAAAAAATTGTAAACCACTGTAATCACTTAGAGAAATCTAAAATAGATTTTAGATTTTTTAGAAAAATGGTAACCTTTTGTGTGTGTGGTTTGCTAAAATATAGTTTCCTCTAATTAGCATTATGCACAAATCTCTGCATTGTTACAGAAGTTAAGAGATTTCTTTTATTCTATGCACAGAATAAGGATTAACTATACTGTTCTATTTCTGGTTTCATTCAAACTGATCACAGTTAATTTTTGCAACCAAATATCTCATATTGTTTTCTGGACTGATTCAAACTTCTCTCTCACCCTTTTCTTGTGGATTTTGCTTGGGCAATGTACTTATTTCACTCTGCTTAGATTTCCTTATTAGTTAGCTCTTCCACTTCCTGAGTTGTTTTGTGTTTCATTTCTGAATGATTTTCAGTGTTCAGAACCAAATGCAGTATTTTCCAGCATTGTACAGAACAGGGGCCTGGGGAAAGCCTAAGTGTGCATCCTTCATTTCTATCTTCTTCCTTGAGGTAACTTGTCTCACAGACAGCTGTGTTGAAGCCCTAACCCTCAGTACCTGTAAGTGTGACCTTATTTGGCCATATGGCCTTTGAAGAGGTAATCAAGTTAAGATGAGGTCGTTTTAGGGTAGAATAGGCCCTTAATCCAACCTGATTGGTGTCCTTATGTGAAAAGAAAAGACACAGAGACATACACATGAGGTGAATGCTTTGTGATGATAGAGGCAGAGATTGGAGGATATGTCTAAAAGCTAAGGAAGGTAAGGAACACTGGCAATGCCAGAAGCTAAGAGGAAGTCAGGAAACAGACTCCCACCCCAAGCCTTCAAAAAGAGCATGGCCCTGCCAACACCTGGACTTCATACTTCTGGTCTCCCTCATTGCAAAGTAATACATTTCTATTATTTTAATCCACACACTTTGTTATAATTTGTAATGGGAGCCTAGGAAACTAATACAGGGACTAAACCATTTCCTGACTTGTGATCATTCTCACCTTGGTTGCAATAGTGGCAGTGTACTGTGTACCAGTGTGTTCCTGCTACTAGGCTAAGTTTAGGCACAACGTCATATCTGATTTAATCCTCAGAACCACTTTGATATTTTAACATATTTTCCCTGGGTGTACAGATTAATAGACTGAATACTGGTGAGGTTGAAGCCACTCTAGTAAGAGCTGGACCTTTATAGGAATCCAAATGGATCTGACTCCAAAATCAGTACTTGGAACCACTATACTATTCCACTATCTAGTAAAGGAGGATGATTATTTGTTTCTCTTCTGGTGCTGATTTAACATTTTTTCTTCTCCTTAAAGTTTGTTTTAATTATGTATCTTTATGCAAGACATATACCAATTTATGTTATTTTTTACGACTTTAATATTGGGTTTGAACTAAAAAAACCCACTTTTTAAAAATTATTTAATTTGTTTTTGCTGATTGACACCCCCCTCCCCTCTCATCCCTGCTCCAGGCATTCCCACCCTGGGCAAGCCTCCAGCACCCCAGTGTCTGTGTCTATTGGTTATGCTAATATGTATGCATACAAATCCTTTGGTTGCTCTCTAACCCTACCTCCCACCTCCCCTGCCATTTATTTCTGGATCTATTTTTGAGGATTATATTCTCTGTGTAGTATTCTGACTTCGTTTGTAACAGGATGAAAGCCATTGCTATTCTTTACTCATACTCTATTGCATTTCTAACACTTCTAACATCCTCTGTTCTTGACAGTACTGCTCAGTTCCTTTCCTTAGATATAGTTTGGTCACTAGTAAAAGGTACAGAATCAGATCAGAAGAAACCTCATTTTTTGTTTATGTCTCTGGGAAGAGGACCAGTCAGAATAATTTATCTGAAGCTCTTGATTCAAAGAGATGTGTGTCTAACTATTTGTACATAAATATGCTGTGTCTGCCTTTCCATCAAGTTATAATTTGGCTAAAAAAATTGTTCTTGGCTGAAACAAGGAGTGATAAACACAGATTCACTGGTTTCGTGCTCTGAGGCAATGCTTTAGGAAGCTTCTAAGTGACCTAAAACCTTTTGGCGTGGTTGCAAGAGAAGTCTGTACAGGACAGCCTCCTGTAACTGCTCTCCCTTTCATTTGGATATCTGATTTACACTTTAAGCCTTTATTCTTAGGTTACAGGTTAACAAAAGCATCTTATAGCTTTTCTTATAACTGTAAAGCACTTTCATGTACATTATTGTGTTTGGTTCTTACAATACTCTTGAGATACAGGGAGGATTGACAGATATTATTTTCTCATTTTAAAGATGAGACATGTTTTGCCTAAGGTCATACAGATAGTAAATGATAATGGGATTAGACTGTATAATTATTGTGGTTTTTAACTCATCCAGTTTAATTTTCATAAATCAATGCAAGTCAGTAATAAAAATTAGCATTTATATTGTGTGTTTAATCTCATAATCCTCACAACCACATTATAAAGTAGATTTCCAAAATTCTTATTTTACAAACCCATGGACAGAGAATTAAAAATTGAGCTTAAAAGGGTTGAGTAAATTGCCTAAGGTCCCATGGGTTGTATTGGTACAGAGGGATCTGAACCCACCACAGAGCACACATTCTTAGCTGTTTTACTCCACATCGTCCCACACCAAGCAATTGTTGACTGGAAGGTAAGACTATGGAATGGTTTATGAAGTAGTGATACTCCAGGAAGGTCAATCTTACCCTAGAATCAAAACCAGGCTTTCAATTAGATGGGCAACTGGAGGGTAGTATCATTTTAATTAATAAAGATTTTTTAAAAAAGAAGTTGAGCCCTAGCTGGTTTGGCTCAATGGGTAGAGTGTCAGCCTGCAGACTAAAAGGTCCTGGTTTTGTTTCCAGTTAAGGGCACATGCCAGGTTGTGGGCTCAATCCTCAGTAGGGGGCGTGCAGGAGGCAGACAATCAATGATCTCTCTCATTGATGTTTCTATATCTCTCCCCCCTCTCCCTTCCTCTCTAAAATCAATATATATATACATTTATACATACACACACACACACACACACACATATATAACTTTAGTTGGGCCCAAATTCTCTTGGTTCCCAACTCACATCATTCTAATAATCTCTATTCTGATCAAGCATTTAAAAAGTTACTTAAATTTTAAAACACATACTATAGACTTTTTTTTCTTCTTAGCATTAGGTACCTTACTGAGACTTGAAGAGTTAAAATTCTCGAGTCATGATGGCTCTGTACTGTTCCGCAGCAGCTTACACAATGCAGTTGGTGTAATAGTGATCAGAATCTTGAGAAGCTAAACCTCCTTCAAATCACAATGACATATAATGTGGACGTTTTAAAAAAAAATAGCCTGCAATTATTTTTTCCTGCATTTTATTTTTACATGTACTGACCACATTCCTCCATCACCCCAGTTTAATCTTAGATATAAACATCTTTCCTTTTCAGAAAGCAAAGATAGGTTAGGAACTTTATCTGAATGTTTTACATTGAGCAAAATTCTTCTGACTCATTTAAGCAAGTAGAAATTTGTTTTTTAAGAGAGATGCTTGACATAGAAAGTCTTTGCATACCATCAATTTATTGACTTCACTGTGTAATACTTAGATTCAAAGATGTTGGAAAATTTTCTTTAATTTATTCATTGAACGGCTTTAAAGTAAATTTAATCCTCAGAAATATTTAAGGCCTTTATTTGGAATGAAGAAAATTGATTCAGGGAGATTTGCTTGTGTCCAAACATATCTGAACTGTTTACTTTCACATATATCATCTAATGAAGTATTTAGAGTAACTTTTCATTTTTCAGAGACAGCTAATCTTTTTTTTTTTAAATTATCTTTATTGTTGAAAGTATTACAGATGTCCCTCCTTTTCTCCCTCTCCCTCCCTCCCACCCCCAGGCCTTCACCATACTATTGTCAGTATCCATGGCTCTGCATATATGCATATAAATTCTTTGGTTAATCTCTTCCCATACCTCCTTCATCCCCCCCCCCCCCCCCCCCCCCCCCCCACACACACACTTCCCTCTGAGATTCCTCAATCTGTTCTATGCTTTCACAGAGACAACTAATCCTGAATAATTTATTCACCTATGGAGTCAGGGAAGCATTAAACCACTTCCCAGGATATTGATGAAAATCTGTTTTCTTCTAAATTTCAACATATATTATATTCCAAAATTGAATTCAACATTGGAATAAATGATTAGACTAATTTGTACTACAGATAATTATTTAGTTAAAAAACCTATTGTTGAGAAGGAGACATATAAAATAAATTTTTCTGTGAAATTTTAATGACTTAACTTTTAGGATGTTTGGTGATTTCTATCCCTTGTCTCAGTAACCTTTTCTCTAGTTATGCTAGGTTGACTGAACATGTCTAATGCATTGTTTGTGACAGTCGACTTCAATATAGTTGGATGCAGTGTTACAGTGTTGATAAATTCTTTATACTGAAGAATTTATCAGTCATCACTGCATAGTGATGGGTTTTCTGTGTCTGTTTTGATTCAGTCTATTTGTAGAGAGAGGACCCACTTAAATAGTTATAACTTTGTATTTTATTAGTCATATTCTACAGTTGAAGAAAAACAACAAATCAAGATGTAATCATTAGTTCATGACAACATACCTGGAATTATATTCTGACATTTCTTGAGGCCCTTTTTTTGATGTGTAATTTTCTTAGTTTTTATTTATCTTATTTTTTTTAAGTCTTTCTTATGTAAAGCGAATCTGATACACTTAGGGTTGTTTCCTTATCTAACATGGGGATCTCTGTTTTTTCAGGGTGATTCTTAGCATTCAATTGATGTGGGAGTCTTAGTATTCTCTAGTAAGGATTAGGAGAAAACTAATTTGGAACTGTTGCCAAGGCTCTGGAGTACCTGGCTTTGGACACCTACCTCTATGTGGTGTTTGCAACACTGGGGCTGCTTTTTAGGGGCTGTGAGTGCTTAACTTAAATTGAATTATTGCCGTGAAAGTGGTTCTGACTAGTGATTCTAGACATAGGCTTCATTATGAAAGTGATCTCAGCTTGTGTATTAGATGTATGACCTTGGGCAAGGTGATTGCTTAATTTTTTAAGCCTCTGTCTCCTCATCTATAAAATGAGGATAGCAGTAATAATAAAAAAACAGTATTTTCCCTATGGAGATGTTATAAGAAAAAAATGATCTACCAACATGCTTTAGATATAGCAGGTGATTAATAAAAAGTACTTTTGTTATTCTTATATTAGTTAAGTAGGCAGAGGGGATAGTAGGAAGAAATGAAGATACCAGCTAAAATTTTTAAAAAATGTATCTTTATTGTTGAAAGTATTACCAATGCTCCCCTTTTTTCCCATTGACCCTCTTTACTCCATACCCACCCCTCCCAGGCCTTTACCACATTATTTTCTGTGTCCATGGGCTATGTATGTATGCATATAAGCTTCCAGGTTAATTTTCCCCCCGTTATCCCCACCCACTCACCCACCCCTGCTTTCCCTCTGAAATTTGTCAGTCTGTTCCATGCTTCTATGTCTCTGGATCTATTTTGTTCTCCAGTTTATTTTGTTCATTAGAATTCACATATTAGTGAAGATCAGCTAAAATTTTATTCATCCTTTACTGAGGAACCACTATTTCGGGGACTGGGTTAGGCAATTGAATATACATTTATGAGACAAGGACATGGAGGAAATATGGCCATATAGTAACTTACGGGTGGTAGAATTAGAACTGATTTTTGTTTCTTCTTTATACTTTTTGGTAGTTACTACATCTTATATCATAAATGTATGTTACTTTTCCATTCCTAAAATTTGCCTTAAAAATAATATAAAACGAAATTCCTGCACGGAGGTGGAGTTCCCTCAGTCCAGCCTGCATGCCTAAACCAGCAGTCGGACATCTCTCTCTCAATCTGGGACCACTGACTCCTAACCACTCACCTGCTTGCCTGCCTGATAGCCCCTAACTGCCTCTGCCTGCCTGTCTGATTACCCCTAACTGCCCTCCCCTGCCAGCCTGCTCTTGCCCCCAATGGTCCTCTCCTGCCAGCCTGATCTTTCCCCCAACAACCCTCCCCTGCTGGCCTGGTCTCGCCCCCAATGGCCCTCCCCTGTCTACCTGATCTTGCCCCTAACTGTCCTCCCTAACCAGCCTGGTTGCCCCCAACTGCCCTCCTCTGCTAACCAGTTTGGTTCTGATTGGTCAGTTTCTATGCTAGTCAGGGTCAAAAGCTCTGCCTCCTAGGTAGCCATTGGCTCCTCACAGTTCACCCAGATTTGGTTCTGATTGGTCAGTTTCTATGCCAGTCAGTGTCTCTGGGCTTATCAATGGGGCCTGATCAGAAAGACAGGGCTGATCAGCAGCCTCGGTGGAAGCTTGGAGAGAAATAGAGGCCTGGCTGGGACAGCAGCCCAGCAGAGAGAAAGAGACAAGTGCTGATCAAAAGCTGCCACACAGGCTGTGAATCAGACCCTGCTTCTCTCTTCAGGCCTCTCTCCAAGCCTGATTCACAGCCTCCTCAGCAGTCAGTGCTGGGTCACCTGCCTGCAGCCATAGCAGTCAGCACTGGGTCACCATGGCAACCCAGCACTGACTGCAGGACTGACTTCCTGTTGGTCCAGCCTCCAGTCGTGATAGACCCAGGGCTTTTATACATTAGGATATTGCTCTTTGTAATTTTTTTCCTGTTTTAATACAGCTCTAGGAACCTTTGAATTGAGTCCTTAGGGAGATTTTGCAGGATGATAGTTGCCATTAGCACTGTAATAGGTCCAAGATGTTGGCTACCCTTAGGAAGATGGCAACACAGCTTATGCTTGAGCCCATCTACATGAGTAACAAGCTATGTAGCATTGAGCATGACACTTCATCTCTCTCAGTCTGTTTCCTGATCTCTTTGATCTCTATAACAAAAGTGACAATGTCTCCTTTGCAAGGTTGTTGTAAAAGTTAAATCAAGCAAGATTTCCTACATAGAGCATTTAACACAGTTTGACCCATAAAAGTGTTCATATAATGGTGGCTATTATTATGTACTGAAAGATTGTTTGAAATCAACTTCTTTTACTGGTGAAGCAACTGAGACACAGAAGGTCCATGACTTTTTAAAAATTCTTTATTGTTGAAAGTTTTACATATGTCTCCTTTTTCTCCCATTGATCTCTCCCTGCCCACTCCTGACCTCAAGCTCATGCCCACGCCCTCCTATTGTCTGTGTCAATTGGTCATGCTCATATGCATGGATACAAGTCCTGTGGTTTATCTTTTACCCTCCCCCCACCCTTCCTCTGAGGTTTGACAGTTTGTTCGATGCTTCTATGTCTCTGAATCTATTTTTGTTCATCAGTTTATGTTGATCATTATATTCCACAAATGAGTGAGATCAAATAATGTTTATCTTTTTCCAACCGGCTTATTTTGCTTAGCATAATGCTCTCCAGGTCCATCCATGCCGTTGCAAATGGCAAGAATTCCTTCCTTTTTACAGCAGCATAGTATTCCATTGTGAGATGTACTACAGTTTTCTAATCCACTCATCTGCTAATAAGCACTTAGGCTGTTTCTAAATCTTAGCTATAGTACCTTGTGCTGCTGTGAACATAGGGGTGCATATATCTTTTCTGATTGGTGTTTCTGATTTCTTGGGATGTATTCCTAAAAGTGGGATCACTTTTAATTTTTTGAGGAAACTCCATACTGTTCTCCACAGTGGATGCACCAGTCTGCATTCCCCCCAGCAGTGCACAAGGGTTTCCTTTTCTCTGCATCCTTGCCAGCACTTGTCATTTGTTGATTTGTTGATGATAGCCAGTCTGATAGGTGAGAGATAGTAGCTCATTGTCATTTTGATTTGCATCTCTTTGATGACTAGTGATCCTGAGCATGCTTTCATATGTCTCTTGGCCTTTTGTATGTCCACTTTTATAAAGTCTCTATTTAGGTCATTTTCCTATTTTCGATTGGATTTTTTATCTTCCTTTTGTTAGGTTATATGAGTTCCCTATAAAATTCGGAGATTAAGCCCTTATCAGATGTAACATCGGCAAATAGGTACCTGACTTTTCTGATATCTTCCAAGTAGTAAATGATAGAGCCTAAACTGAAAATCAGGTTTACTAACATCAGTGCTTTCCTTTCTAAGAGAAGGTACTCCTAAAATTTCTATCATTAAGTATAGTCTTCACAATTTTTTTCCATATCTGTTATTTGCTTAATATTTTACTTTATTTTCACTCTTTTCTGCTTACGTAAAGTTGTTTAGAAATTGTGTTTCTTCATTCTAAATATAAATCTAGTGTCTCAGTGTTATAAACAAAGATAATTATAAAATAAATTCAATAAACAAAACAATTTTATTACATGTTTGCTAGATATTGTTATAAGCAAGTTAAATGGCAGAAAGATAATAGTTTGGGAGAGGAGACATTTTAAGAACTAGAGCACGTGGTGGCATTAAGGAATTGGTGCTCTGGTAGTGAGAAATGAGAAAGTAGGAAGGTGTTAAGTTATGGCACATAATTGTAAGACTGGCCATTTGCTCGTTGGGTTTCAGAATGGATCACAATGGGTGATAAAAATGTACAGATTAGCCATAGAGTTAGTGCTTAACCAAAATAGTTCATCATTTTTGTACTAGAAAGATCTGAAACGATATCAGCTTCTCATAAAATTTTCTAGAAGGATCTTACTTATTTAAGAACCTGCCTAGTTTATTCTAAATGGTTCTCCATCCATCCATCCATCCATCCATCCATCCATCCATCCATCCCACTTGTATGTCTTTCACTTTCTTAGATGTTTCATATCAGCAGTTGCTGTTACTCTTATGCTAATGCAGTGAACATGAGATTTTGTAGCAACGAAGCAATCCATTTTCAGTGACAGGTTGTAATGAACTCGAGGGTTATACTAGCAAATGCACTTCTGGTAGGATAGATAAGAATGCAACATATACATCAGTCAAGTAGCAAAAAAATGACTTGTGTATGCTGGTTAGGGATGCCAATAATGCGACCGCATGCAGAGCAGATGGCAAAAGACATGTTGGAAAGAAGCCTTCTCACCAGAGGTTAAGCCTCTAGTGTTTTCTTCAGCAATATATGAGTAATTGCTATCTCAGTTACGGCTTCAGGAAGGTAATTAGTGAAGTACACACATGAGAACAGCACTATTTTCTCTAGAAATGAGAAAGGAATAAAGGAAATAATTCATATTTCTAAGAAACCAGTAGGGAAACCTCTATCCATTTTAAATATTTTTCTAATCCTTTCACTTCAATTCTCTCCCTCGTTTTTCCTTATTTATTTCTTTATATCTTTCTCTCTGACAGATTATCCTTTAGTTTTTCAAGTGCCTTAGCTCTGGCTCCTCCTAATTTCATCTTATTCTTGTCTGAGAAAGACCGATGAAGGAGACATTTTCAGTTTGGCAAAACAGAGGCTTAAAGAAATTGTAATCAAGGTTCATGACATATATGAAGTGGATAGAATAGAGCAGGTCATCACCAAGTTCTATATTACCAAGAATAAGGTTTTTCTGTGAAGCTTAGAAGTGGCAGATATAAAATGAAGAAAAAAATCCTATTTAGTTGACATTTAAGGGCTCTGTCCTGAGATTTTTCTCAAGGGTTTCTCAAATTATAAATATCAACGAAGCATAAAGTTTCTCACAGCATATGAAAGCAAAGATACTGAATTGTCTGTGTGCACTTCTTGTAGAGGCCTTCCGTTATAAACGACGCCGAGCTCTATGACAGTGGAAAGTCAGTTAACTGATGCTATGAGGATGAGCAGTTGGATAGATAAGCAGTGTGGGGAAGAGAAGCAAGAACACCATCAACATTTCCTAATGCATTGATTAAGCTCCTCAACAATCTATAGTTATATCTTTTACTTATTGGTAATTTTTCCACTGGTTGGAACACTAACCAAAACATTGACATGAATATCTTTCTGCTCATTTCTCTATGATATAAATTATGGATATAGTCACCTATAGCTATGATCTCTACTGGGCTAGACCTTCTTTAATTTAACCCAGAATTCTATATTGAGCTATATTGAGTTTATAAGTTATCACTTCCTTAACCTTAAAATTCTATTAATAATACTATTCTTTTCTTTTCAGAATGACTTTTTCTCAAGGAAATAAGTATGTGTGTGTGTCTATGTGTGTCTATGTGTATGTGTGTGAGTTTCCAATAACATTCTAAATTACTGCTCTGTTGCTTCTTGTAAATTTTCCAAAGCATACATGTTTGTGTCTTCTGGGTTTGGAAGATATTGGTGGCCAGATGAATCTTTTATAGCCTCTATTTACATATGACATAATAGTATACTTGAAAAATCCTAGAGAATAAAGGTGTCCCCATGTCATTAAGATGTTAGTTCTCTTTAAGATGATATAAATTTAATGCATAAATTTAATGCACAAATAATATGATTATTTGTGGAATTATACATATTGTTACTAAAATTCATTTGAAAATCAACCTGCAAGAATAACTAGGAAGACATTGAAAATCAAAATATATAATTAAATGTATGTCGCACTGTTACATAAATACACCATTGGAATGCAAACTTCAGAAATAGAACTGACTTCATGTGAAAATTAACTGTCTGAAAAGGTATTGTATCAAATCACTGGTGCAAAGATTAGCTTTTAAAATAGATGGTGGTAAGACAAATGAATAACCATTTAAAAAAGTATAAGTTTAGATCTGTTTCATACCATATACAAGAATAAAATAATAATGTGGAGAAATTAGTGAACTTGAAAAAATTATTATATTGATAGCATTATATAAAAAGATTGATTTAAACAAAACTTATCCATGGGTTTCCCAAGCTAAGGGGAAAAGTTTGAGAAGGAGCATGATATTTGCATTGTTTCAATCATCTCCTCACCTGTTGCTCTTGTTGCAGCTACACCATGCAGAAACTGAACAACACCTTGACTTGATGATCAAAATGAACAACACTTAGTACTATCAACAATAAAAATATATTAATTAATAAAATATAAAATAAACCCACCAAACAAAATTAATACCACCGAGTAATGACTGATGGGCAATTGGTGCCTCCAGATATGCTACCTGGAGAATGACACACCAACACCTAGATAGTATTCAAACCAGCCATGCTTAAATTACTTAGATGGAAATAGCAAACAAAACCTAACTAGGCAACCTTAAATAAAATTCCTATCTTCCTTAAAAACATTCATGTCATAAAAGACAAAAGCTAAATAAATGTTCTGGATTGTAAAAGAATAAAAAGACATGAAAACTGATTTGATATGTGGTCCGAAGGATCGGTACACTATTGGGTCATTAGGTAAAATTGGAGTGGGCATGTATATATTACATGAAAGTCTTTTCCCAATGCTAAGTTTCCCGAATTTGATAATTACACTCTGATTATATAAGGTAATTTCTTTGTTTTTAAGAAATGTAATTTAAGTAAAAAGGGTGAAAAGGGGCACTCTGCACGGACCACTGTCAAATTGTTTAGGAAAGAAAATTATACACATATCTTTATTTACACTTTTATCTCTTCTCTATCTATCATCTAGAATGATAAATAACATGTGGCAAATATTAAAATTTTGTGAATCTGGATAAAAAGTAAACAAGAACTCTTTGTACTATGGTTATTTGTAAAGATATACCAGGGTATGCACTTTATGTTCATTGCAGCAATATTCAGTCTTGTCCATTTTATGTAAGTTTGAATTATTTCAAAACAAAATGTTAAAACACACATATTCAATTAAAAAAGTTTATTTCATTGTTTTACTGTTATACTGTATGCAAAATAGAAGATAAGAAGATAAAGGGAGAAAAACCTCTGAGTTCTGTGTACATGCTGAGGTTTCAGGAGGGAGCTGAGGTAAATGTGTGTCCTGGCTAGCCTTTGAAATATAAACCTTGAAGGATCCAGTTAAACTAAAATGCCATGAAATGAATGAAAAAGATAATAATATACAAAGACAAAGGAAATAGAAAGGAAAGCGCAGTATTAGGATCCTAAGGATAGAAAGCCAGTGGGTGCAGCAACTAGAGCAAGTTGCCAGTGAGGGAAGCTAAGATTTAAATCAATTCATGCAGCAGGACCCTGGAAATTCGCAGGGGTGGAAGGCACAGACACCACTCAGCGTGGGAGTCCTGAGGGCCATAGTGGGACTGAATATGGGAAGATTGGTTGCAAGTCTGTCCAAGAAGCACGTTAGAGCCTAGAAACCCTCCTCCATTCTGGATGCTCATTCATCACTTCTCCTTTACCCAAGCAGAAGACAAAGTTTATTCCCCGCCTGGAGAACTGCATCAGAGGAGCTCAGAGCTTGGGGACTCCAGGTTCATTGGGCTTTGGGAAGAGGCCACATAAACAGCAAGTCTGCACACGAAATGGTAATAACTTTATCCTACTTACTCCACTTGCTTCTGAGAAAGCAGGCAGACAAATTTATGCGGTTAAAGTTCGGACATTGGTATTTTCTTCTGGGGAAACTGACCAACTAAAGAAGAAAAACTTATAGGCAATAAGCATTAAGTGTCCCCCTCAAATGGTTTAACCCAGTAATTCTGAAATGGAGGGTGCCAATTGACAAACCCGGACTCTGCACACACTTTTTAGGGCTTTTTGGAGAGTTTTTAACACAAAAGATAAGACAAAACAAGCAAAGTTAAGGAGTTCAGAGACAAAAGACACAATGCACAAAGCTAAAGAAAACCTCAGGAAAATATTATTAATATGTTCAGACAGAGAAAATATGATATTGTCTCCATCGAATAAGAATTGGATACAATAAAAAAGGCACAGTTAGAAAAAGGGCTCTAGGAAATGAAAAAATATTATAGCAATTAAAGTTTGGAGGATAAAATTGATAAAAATTCCCAGAAAGTATAATAAGAAGGCAAAATGGTAGAAAATGAGATGAAAGAGGACATGAAAGGATAAGTAGAAGGGGTCAAGTTTCCAGATAAAGAGAGTTTTCAAAAATTGAAACTAAATTTTAAAATGATGATATATTCAAAGGTAATAATTGAAAGTCATTGGATTTCTGAATAACATTATCATTGTGTAGAAGGCAAGAAAATCAGCCTTAAGTTCTGTATTATAAAAATGGACATAAAATAATGTTGTTTTGAAAATCAAATGAGAAAACATGTGAAATGTTAGTATACCTGAAATTACATTGGTTATTATTAGTAGACTAGAGGCCTGATGCACAAAAATTTGTGCACTCGGGAGAGTCCCTCAGCTCGACCTGTGCCCTCTCACAGTCTGGGACCCCTCAGGGGATGTCCACCTGCTGGCTTAGGCCCACTTCCTGGGGGATTGGGCCTAAGCTGGCAGTCAGACATCCCTCTGGCAGCCTGGGAGCACTCAGGGGTTGTCCACTTGCCAGTGGGGAGCAGGCCTAAGCTGCAGTTGGACATCCTTAGCGCTGCTGAGGAGGTGGGAGAGGCTCCTGCCACTACCACTGTACTGGCAGCTGGCAGCCTGGCTTGTGGCTAAGCAGAGCTTCCCCTGTGGGACTGCACTGACCACCAGGGGCAGCTCATGCATTGAGTGTCTGCCCCCTGTGGTCAGTGTGTGTCATATTGACCACTCATTCCCAGTTGTTCTGCTGTTAGGGTAAATTTGCATATTACCCTTTTATTATATAGAATAGAGGCCTGGTGCACAGTTGGAGGCAGGCTGGTTTGCCCTGCAGCATGTCCTGGATCAGGGTGGCGGTCCTGTTGAGGTGCCTGGTCAGCCTGGGTGAGAGCCTGATTGCTCTTTGCAGGCTGGCCACAATCCCTTCAGGGTGGGGATCACCATTGGGGTTCCTGGCCAGCCGGGGTGAAGGGCTTATATATGTTTTCAGGCTGGCCAAGACCCCCCTGCAGGGACCCTTACCCCATGGGGGTATGACCAGCCTGGGTGAGGGGCTGAGGGCCATTTTTAGACTGTCCACAGCCCTTTCAGGGTGGGGAGGGCCTGCTAGCGTGCCTGACCATCCTGAGTGAGAGGCTGATGTCTGTTTTCAGGCTGGCCATGCCCCCCAGCAGCCCAAGCTACCAGCCTCTCCTTTTCTTTTCCTGGGATTTATTTATCTTCTATAATTGAAACTTTGTAGCCTTCAGTGGAGCCCAGGGCCACCAGGGCAGGTGGGAAGCTTGGCTTCCTCCATTGCTGGGAGCAATGCAAGCCTGCTGCTCACTCCAGCTCCATGGCCGCTG
Organism: Murina feae; assembly: GCA_004026665.1. Lineage (NCBI taxonomy): Eukaryota > Metazoa > Chordata > Mammalia > Chiroptera > Vespertilionidae > Murina > Murina feae. Next base: position 4,825 of record PVJC01026907.1, on the reverse strand, counting down.
CCATCTTAGTTGGGTTAATTTGTATACTTGCTCCTGTTTGGCTGCTGGGTGTGGCTTGAACATAGTGGAGGAACGGTCAATTTGCATATTTATCTTTTATTATATAGGATGGTAAGTAGCTTAAAGACAAGAACATGTCTTACTCAACCCTATAAAAGGAGCCCAACCAACCTAAAAGGCTAAGCATGTATTAGTACTCACTTTGTGTTTGTTGCATTCAGTGGAAAGCATGCAATTCCAATGATGCAATTGATGTCCAGAGGGAATTCCCATTAAAGAGGTGAAAATGCTCTTTCCTGATTTCACATCATAGACTAGGAGTCCTGGGCTAGGGCTCTGTTTATTTGATGCACAGTCCTTGCAGAAAAGTTCCATCATCATCTCTTGTCAAAAAAGTAGTGGGAATTGGATTGGAAATCCCATATTTGTGGAGCTTTGTATGCTGATGGTGCTGATACACACAGGCCTGCCAAGTTTTTCCTCTAGGGCTATTGGAAGGAAAGTATATGTACATTCGCAAAGCAAATAGACCTCAGGAATACAATATTTATATGAATAATTTAAAATTATCCTTCCTTCCACTCTGTACATATATGGAATAATTAGTATTCAGTAACTTTCTGGCACTTCTAGTCAATGTAAAAAGGGAAGAAAAGCAGGAAGTTATGTATGTATTAGAAAGGAAGAAAGGAAGAAGCAAGTTTATTTATTGCATATGACATAACAATGAACTCTTTTTAATGAGTTAATAAAATAATATATTACAGATGACATGTAAAACATTAGAAATAAAATAATTTTAGTAAGCATAAGATTAATATATAAAAACCAACAGCATTGCTTATATAAGAAATACACAATTAGAAAATATACTAAAAAATTCTAGCCCATAATAGAAAATGTTTGGGGATAATAAATAAATGATAGTAAACAAAACCCAGGAGACTTTCAGTTTGATAAGTCAGCTGCCCAATCCAGAGAGGCCTCTTGCTGTGGCCCCATTTTTTTGCTAACTTACTAAGCCTATTTTAAATGTTGACTGGGAGACTAAATGCACCTGAAAAGCCTCAAATTTTTAAAAGTAATCTACTTTAATAAAAGAGTAATATTGAAATTAACCATTTCTCTGCGACACCTAAGCCACACTCACCAGCCAAGCTACACCCACCAGCCAATCAGAGCAGTTGTATGCAAATTAACTCAGCCAAGATGGAGGCCAGCAGCTATGGAGGCAGGTGTGGCACAGGCAACAGGGTGGGCAGGGCGGGTGGCGGTCCGTGGGGTGGATGGGCAGGGGCAGGTGGGGTGGGTGGCTGTCCAAGGGTTGGGCAAGGCAGGCGGGGCAGGCTTGGCCAGCCTGCAAACTGCCATCAGCCCCTCACCCAGATTGGCCAGGCATGCCAGCAGGTGGACTAACCCAGACTGTGAGAGGGCACAGGCCTGGCTGAGGGACCCCACCCCCCCACTGCGTGCACAAATTATTGTGCACCAGGCTCCTAGTAAAGAATAATGATGGTGTTTGCTTTACTATAAATAAAATCAAATAATAAAGCAATCTAGTGCTGGTAGATAACTAGATAATCTATATTCAGTATGGTAGCCACTAGCCACATGAGGCTATTTACATTTAAATTAATTAAAACTAAATAAGATAACATTTCGCTTAGCGTGGTATTCTCAGGATCCTTCTATGTTGCTGCAAATGGCAGTACTTCATCTTTTCTTATGGCTGAGTAGTATTCCATTGTATATGCTATATGTACTACATCTTCTTTATCCAATCACCTATCAAAAGATATTTCTTTTGTTTCCATGTCTTGGCCACCCTGAATATTGCTGCAATGCATTCAAAGGGCGTATATCTTTACAAATAACCGTACAATTTTACTCATATGTCAGATATAACACTGAAAGCAACAAAAACAAGCAAACAGGACAAACAAACAAAAATTCAGACACAGACAAAGTTTCTTGGTTACCAGCAAGAAAGGGGGAGATGGGGGATGATAATGAAGAAGGAGGGTAAAGGGGGTCAATATATGGTGATGGAAGGAGACTTGACTTTTGGTGGTGAACACATAATACAATATACAGATGACGAATTATAAAATTGTATGCTTTAAACTGATCTAATTTTATTAACCAATGTCACCCAACAGATTTAATAAAAATTTTAAAAATGAAATAAGATGACAAATTTAGCTTTAGTCACACTACATTTTAAATGCTCACTAGCTACATGTGTCTACTACATTATACAGCACAGATATAGAACATTTCCATCATCACAGAGACTACTATTGGGCAGTGCAAATCTAAAAACAGATATATGACAGCATAGTATGGGATAAATGTGGCAGTTCAAGTAGATGGGTAAAAATGGGTGTTTTCACAATTTGGGGAGACAATTATTGATAGTTTTGGAAAAATATTTAAATGATATCACCACTGCACAGAATAAGTATAAATTTCAAATAGTTTAGTGTTTTAACCATCAAGATTAAAAAAAATAAGTATTGGAAGAAGATCCAGAGAACCATTAAAAACCATTAAAAACCTCCTAAGGCATCCAGATCATTGTTTAGCCAGTGGAAGCTAAATGTCTTAGTGTAGAGTATAAATATGACTTTAGTTCACTGTAATTATAGAGTATGAGACAATTTACTTAATGGTTTAGGGCAGATTTAAATGAGCTTGAAAAGACAATGTCTATTCAGACATTTAATCAATATTACTCTTTCCATTTTAAATAAAGGAAACAAGAGTGCAAACAAGAACACAGAGCTGTAGGAGTCTGACCAGGTCCTTCTGGGCAGCTGCTCTAGGAATTATAAGGTACTAGAGGCCGGACTGCATGGAATTCGTGCGAGAGTAGGCCTTCCTTGCCCTGGCCAGCACCAGCTTCCCTTTGGCAGTGGCAGGCACCCAGGACCCAGGCTTCCCTCCAGCCCCAGTTTTGTCTGGAAGGACATCTAGAATCACATCTGGAAGGATGTCTGGTCTAATTAGCACATTACCCTTTTATTATTACAGATAGATTTCTCTTCCTTTAAATTTTCTGTGGTATTTTGTTGACTTTGTTGCTAAGAAATCTGGCCAGTATCTTTATGTCTGAAGATAAAGATTGCTTGTGTGTTGGGTCATTTTTCTCTCTGGTAATCACCAGATCGTTAGCTGGATAATAAACCACCATGGTTAGTTCTCACAGTTACTGGGTTTACCAAGAGGCTTTCTTGTGTGCCCTGAGCTAGGTGCCATGTGAAGGAAGTCAAGAAACCTGAGACAGTCTGGCCCTCAAGGAGCTTACAGTAGACAATGAGACAAGACTAACAAATGGAGAACTGTTAACGCAGTATGAAATTGTCCATATTTTTTTTCACCGCACTAAAGATAAGGCTATATAAGAGATAACAATTTTCAGTTTATTTTTGTTTGTTAGGTTCCCTGAAAACCCCCATCTTCTCACAATGCATTGCTCAGTCAGTGTGTCACTGATGCTGAGTTGGGACCTCTGAATGAGATAATATCTTGCATGCACCAAAGTTGCATTGATCTGAAGGCATTCAGAAGAATGGGAACATTGATGTAGCCTGAAAAGCCTTCCGTGTGGAGATGACATTGAAGGATGGACGTGTCTGAATTGGGAGGATCTGAGGATCTTTACATCCTCTCTTCCAGGTCCAGGAGTACAAATGCTGATGTGATGATACAAATGCTGAACCGGTTTGGCTCCGTGGATAGAGCATCGGCCTGTGGACTGAAAAGTCCCAGGTTCGATTCTGGTCAAGGGCATGTACCTTGGTTGCGGCCACATCCCCAGTAGGAGGTGTGTGGGAGGCAGCTGATCAGTGGTTCTCCCTCCTTGATGTTTCCAACTCTCGATCCCTCTCTCTTCCTCTCTTTAAAAAAACCAATAAAATATATTTAAAATAAATAAATAAAACAAAGCCAAATTTTGATTGTAGCAAAACACTTCCATAATATTTCTCAACAAAACATACAGGGTGGGGAAAAAGCAGGTTTACAGTTATGAGTACGCAAAACAGTTTATTCTTGCGTTATTATTTATTATTTACTGTATTATTTTTATAGAACAACTGTAAACCTACTTTTGCCCAAGCCTGTATACCAAAAAACTGCTCTGTGACAGCTGCTGAGCCAAGCAGAGGGGAAACAGAGATGGAAAGATATGACTCACACCCTGGAAAAGCTTCTCGACTAAAGGGGAGGAAGTTCTGATGGAGCATCTTTATATTTCCTGCATCTATTGAAAGATAACAATATCCTGTACATTTGGCCAAAGGTCAACCTCTAGCAGGCTGTTTTCTCCATCCAGGTGATACCGGAACAAAGCACATGGAATATCAGCTAACCAATGTTTAAAGTTAGTGAATCACTCCATGCTCATGTTACCCCCCTTGCATCTCCTTGAAAGACCTTCCTGAACTTGGCAAATGGCAGTAAGGCTGTCTTCAGTGACTCTGGGCTTGATACCCTAGATTCAAGAATGTCAATTTTCTTCTTTTCAAAGCCTTGTCTTCCTAATATCCCTTTAAAGTACTAGAATGTTGTATTACTTGTTTTTTTTTAAGTATTTTTTTTTATTTATTAGTTTCAGGAATACATATCTTACAAAATGCTCAACCCAATAAACCTAGTACCCATCTGACACCATACATAGTTATTACAATATTATTGACTACTAGGGGCCCGGTGCACAAAAATTTGTGCACTCGGGGTGGAGGGAGTCCCTCAGCCTGGCCTGTGCCCTCTCATAGTCTGAGACCCCTCAGTGGATGTCCTATGATGGGCCCAGTCTGCCAGG
>PVJC01026906.1:0-23888 GCA_004026665.1 Murina feae | reverse complement strand
TCCAATCAAAAAATGGGCAAAGGACCTAAACAGACACTTTTCAAAAGAGGACATTCAGAAAGCCAAGAGACATATGAAAACATGCTCAAAGTCACTAATCATCCGAGAGATGCAAATCAAAACAACAATGAGGTACCATCTCACACCTGTCAGAATGGCTATCATCAACAAATCAACAAACGACAAGTGCTGGAGAGGACGCGGAGAAAAAGGAACACTCGTGCACTGCTGGTGGGAATGCAGACTGGTGCAGCCACTGTGGAGAACAGTATGGAGTTTCCTCAAAAAATTAAACATGGATCTCCCTTTTGACCCTGTGATCCCACTTCTGGGAATATATCCTAAGAAACCAGAAACACCAATCAGAAAGGACATATGCATCCCTATGTTCACAGCAGCACAATTTACCATAGCTAAAATATGGAAATAGCCTAAGTGCCCATCAACAGATGAATGGATTAGAAAACTGTGGTACATCTACACAATGGAATACTATGCTGCTGTAAAAAGGAAGGAGTTCTTAGCATTTGCAGGAGTATGGATGGAGCTGGAGAACATAATGCTAAGTGAAATAAGGCAGTTAATGAAAGAAAAATACCACATGTCCTCACTCATCTATGGATAATAATAACCATTATAAACTGGTGAACAAAAATAGATACAGAGGCAGAGCAACATCAAACAGACTGTCAAATTACAGCAACAAGGACAGGGACATTGAGGGGGCAGGTAACAGATCAGCCAAGGGACTTTTGTGCATGCATTTAAGCATAACCATTGGACACAAAACACTGGGGGGTAGGGGAGGCTGGGGGAAGGGCAGGGGGAAAAAGAGATATATGTACTAATCTTTGTAAAGCTTTATGTAATTTAAAAAAATGTAAAAAATTAAAAAAATTTAAAAAAAAAGCAAAAAAAAAAAAAAAGAATTCTAGTTGTGAGCCCTGGCTGGTTTGGCTCAATGGATAGAGCGTCGGTCTGCGGACTGAAGGGTTCCAGGTTTGATTGCGGCCAAGGGCACATTCCTGGGTTGCGGGCTCAATCCCCAGTAGGGAGCATGCAGGAGGCAGCCAATCCATGATTCTCTCTCATCACTGATATTTCTATCTCTCTCTCTCTCTCCCTTCCTCTCTAAAATCAATAAAACATATATTTAAAATAAAAGAATTCTAGTTGTGCCACATTCTGCCAACACTTGGTATTGCCAACACTTTTTAACCATTTTAGTGGCTGTGCAGTTGTACCTCATTCTAGTTTGAATTTGCGATTCTCTGATAAGAATGAGGTTGAATAAGTTTTCGTATATTTATTGGACATTTGGAATCCTCTTTTGTAGAATGCCAGTCAAAATGGCCCCCATTTCCCAGTGGGTGTTCGCATTCTTAATAGATTATATATACATATGGACCTGGACAGTTATACTCTGTGGCTTGCGTGCTGGCCCTCGGACCAGTGGGATTCCGGATGGATCCCTGTCGAGGGCATATACTTGGATTGTAGGTTCAATCTTGCTCACACGTGGATCTGTTTGCATTATCATTTCTTTGGTTTATGGTCATGATTTTTCTTCTACCATTCCTCTTATATTTCATTACTGGAAGCTGAATATTTAATATCAATAACTGTATTGTTGATTTGAGGTTCTGGGCTATAGCTGACTCTTGGACAACATGGGTTGGAATTGAACGGGTTAATTGGGATCACACATCGATGTCTCTTAGCCACTTGAATGAAAATATTGCTCCAAATGTCAGATCTAGATCTTTGGATTCTCTTTTCCTCCAAATCTTGGTGCTACAATTCCTCATTGCTTTAGGAATGATGCCCTCCGTTATTTTTTATTATTTTTCTATTGTTTGTTAATCGTCACCCAAGGATATTTTCCCCATCGACTTTTAGAGAGAGTGGAAAAGAGGGAGGGAGAGGGAGAGAGAGAGGCATCGATGTGAGAGAAACACATTGACTGGCTGCCTCCCTCAGGCACCTGGACCAGGGGCATGGGTCCTGCAATCCAGGCACCTGCCTTTGACCCAGAATCGAACCCACAACCCCTCAGTCTGCAGGCTGATGCTCTAACCACTGAGAAAACCGGCTAGGGCCTTCAACAGTTATTTTTAAAATATTTTTTTGCCCTGGCCAGTTTGGCTCAGTGGATAGAGCGTCAGCCTGTGGACTGAAGGGTTCGATTCTGGTCAAGGGCGTGTACCTTGGTTGCATCCTCAGTGGGGAGTGTGCACGAGGCAGCTGATCGATGTTTCTAACTCTCTATGCCTCTCCCTTCCTCTCTGTAAAATATCAATAAAGTACATTTTTAAAAAAATATTTTTTCATTCTCATTTGCAGAGTCAGTCTCAAACAATGACCACCGCTAGTACCAGAGGCACAATACACCACCGGCCTCTTTAAGTTTAGTGACATGAGCATGTGCGTTTCTTTGAAATAATACTATTTAGCATTTAAAAGCCATCCCGATGGCCTGGCTGGTGTGGCTCAGTGGTGGAGCGTCCACCTATGAACCCGGAGGTCACAGTTCAATTCCCCGTCAGGGCACGCGCCTGAGTTGCGGGCTCATCCCCAGTAAGGGGCCTGTGGGAGGCAGCCGATCAGTGATTCTCTCTCATCATGGTTGTTTCTATCTCTCTCTCCCTCTCCCTTCCTCTCTGAAATCAATAAAAATGTATTTAAAATAAAAAAGGGAAGAAAGAAAAAAAAGAAGCGTGGGATTCAAGAATGATCCCAACGGAAAAGGCAGAAAACCACAGCCTCTAAGAGGCAGGCGCTGGCTTCCCACGGAGCCGCTGCCCCTAACGCTGGCACCAGGGGACCGAAAGGGCAGAAGCAGAGAACCTCACGCTCGTCCTTGCTGGACGATGCCCAGGGCGCCCCCGGCGCGTCCTAGACATCAGAGACGCGCAGCCTTGGAAACAACCCTCCCACAGAAGGTCTGTGAGTGGGGCGCCCCCTTCTGGAACCCACAGGCCGCGTGGGTCCCCAGCGGAGGGCAGGAGCGCGCGCAGGAGTGCGGAGAGGGCGCGCGCGGTTCACTCACTTTGGCGACGTTCTCGCAGTCCAGCAGCTTCGCCATGGTGTTTGCATACAAGATGCCCACGTTGTTCACTGAGCGAGAGGAGGCACGCTGTTTGTGTCGCCCCAACAGCCCCAGAGAGACCCCAGCGGGTTTCGGGTCGGGGTGAGTGTGGGGCGTGGAGGGCGCGGCTCCCCCGGGCAGGCGTGGCGCGTACCCAGGACTCCGATCTCCAGGTCCTGCAGTCCTGTCCCGATGGCCTCGTAGATCTCCAAGCCACCGGTGAAGTCCGCCTGGATGACGCGAGTGGCCCTGCCATGAAGCCGCTCTGGGAAGAGGCAGTGGGAGCCAGGCCCTGAGCTGGGAGCCAGGCCCAGTTCTCCCTAAGTTCAGGCCCAGCCCCTGCTCCATCCTCCCTCCCCTGCAGGGGAAGCCGCACCCCACCCCCGGCCACACTCCTTGCCAGCCTTCCTCCAGCCCCAGCCTCTGTTCCCAACTTTCCCAGCCCAGGACTGCCACCACCTCCATCACCGCCACCCCAGTGGCTGTCACCTATCTCCTTTGCCTCATGCTCCAACTTGCTCAGGTTGCGACTGATGAGGACGATGTTCAGACCTCTCCGGGCGAGCTGGGGGGAATTTAATCATTTATCCATTAACTAGCGGCCCGGTGCACGATATTGGTAGGGTCCCTAGGCCTGGCCAGTGATCAGGGCCCATCAGGAATCCTGCCTCCCCACACCCCGCCTCCTCCTTCCCTGGCCATCCCCACCCTCCACTGAGTGTCCCCCCTCCTCCCCCCAACCCACAGGTTGCCCACCATGTTCCCCGCCACCCCCTGGTGGTCAGCCCCTCCCCTGAGCCAGCTCTGCCCCTGATCCGCCCCCCCACACCAATCAGGGGTGGGGCTGGCTGGCCAACCTCCCACAGCCCCTCGGCTCAGCCAGCCCGACCCTGATTGGGCCCTGATCAGAGTGGGCCAGCCAGCCAACCTCCTCCTGACAGGCCCGATCCGCCGATTAGGCTGGGCCAGCTGGACCCCCCACCTGTGCATGAATTCATGCACTGGGCCTCTAGTATATAAAATAAAAGGGTAATATGCAAATTGACCCTAATAGCAGAACCACTGGGAATGACTGGTCACTATGACACATACTGACCACCAGGGGGCAGAAGCTCAATGCAGGAGCTGTCCCTGGTGATCAGTGCACTCCCACAGGGGTAGCTCTGCTCAGCCACAAGCCAGGCTGATGGCTGCCAGTACAGCGGTACAGCCTCTCCTGCCTCCTCAGCAGTGCTAAGGATGTCCTACTGCAGCTTAGGCCTGCTCCCCGCTGGCAAGTGGACATCCCCCGAGGGCTCCTGGGTTGCCAGAGGGATGTCTAGCTGCCAGCTTAGGTCCGATGGCCTGGGGAGCAGGCCTAAGCCAGCAGGTGGACATCCCCCGAGGGGTCCCAGACTGTGAGAGGGTACAGGCTGGGCTGAGGGACCCCCACAAGTGCACAAATTTTTGTGCACTGGGCCTCTAGTAATATATATAATAGATAATGACCAAGTGGGGTTTATAGCATTAATTCAGGGTTGGTTCAATATTTGAAAAATCAATCAATGTAATTTACCACATAATCAGACTAAAGAAGAAAAAGCATATGATCAATAAACAGAAAAATTATTTTACAAAAGTCAACCCCCAGCCCAGCCAGCATAATGTTCACTCTGACCACTCAACATCATATTGAATTTCCTAGCCAGTGCAATAAGGCAAGAAAAAGAAATAAAAAGTATACAGATTGAAAAGGCAGAAATAAAATGATCTGTTCACAGATGGCATGATTATCTACATAGAAAATCCCAAGAGACCCAGCCAGTGTGGCTCAATGGTTGAGGGTTGACCTATGAACCGGGAGGTCATGGTTTAATTCCCATATGCCCCGGTTTTGGGCTCGATCCCCACTGTGGGGTGTGGAGAAGGCAGTCGATCAATGATTCTCTCTCATCATTGATCTCTCTCTCTCTCTCTGTCTCTCTCTCTCTTCTTCCTCTCTGAAATCAATAAAAATATATTTAAAAAAATAAGTTTGAAAAAAAAAAAAAGCCATAAGAACTAAGAAGTGAGCCCTAGCTGGTTTGCCCTGCAAACTGAAGGGTCCCGATTCCGGTCAAGGGCATGTACCTTGGTGTGGGCACATCCCCAGTGGGATGTGCCTGCAGGAGGCAGCTGATTGATGTTTCTTATCGATGTTCCTAACTTTCTATCCCTCTCCCTTCCTCTCTGTAAAAAATCAACAAAATATATTTTTAAAAATGCTTAGAAGTACACTTTGCTTGAGATAATAGAAAATACAGCTAGATACGCCCAAAGCAATGATTGCTTAAGCCATAACACTGGTCGAAAGATGGTTAGCTTCTGCCTTTTGCTTTAAAGATAACATCACTGGCACAATTATGAGGTATTTTGCAGAATCTTGGTTCTTCAATCAACCACAGTGACAAAGACATCAGACAAGATGCCTTCGGGAACTAAATTCATGAAACTAAGGGAAACCACTGAAATTTGCACAAAAACTAACCAATCAGCTTTGCCCCTGACCCCTAACCCTCAATCTTTGCCTTTAAATACACTTAATGGCCTGGCCAGTGTGGCCCAGTGGTTGAGCATCGACCTATGAACCAGGAGGTCATGGTTCCATTCCGGTCAGGGCACATGCCCGAGTTTCAGGCTTCACCCCTAGTAGGGGGCATACAGGAGGCAGCTGACCAAAGATTCTCTCTCCTCACTGATGTTTCCATTTCTCCCTTCCCTTCCTCCCTGAAATCAATAAAGATATGTATTTAAAAAACAACACCTTGATAAACAACCACCAGGGAGTTTGGATTTTGAGTGATAGCTCATCGTTCTCCTGCCTTGATGCCCTGCCAATCACCTTTAATGCCCCCACTGCACGGTTCAGTGTCTAACATTTGGTCGGTCACCTGAACAGTTTGGGGAACTCTCTGGTTCAGTAACGATGCTCCCTACCACAGGGCCTTTGCACTGGCTCTTTCTTCTCCCCGGAAATGCCTTCTCCCAGTTATCCCCATGACCCGCACCTTTCTCACCGTTGCCTTCTCACCGACACCTTCTCTTGAACATAAAAATTGGAACCTGCACATCCTCAGGGCTCCTGCTCTCCTTTCATGGTTTATTTTTCTCCTTAACCCTTAACGCCAGTGACCCACTACATTTTATGTATTTATCTTTTCCTCACACCTGTCTCGCCTCACTCTGGTGAACATCAGCTCCATGAGGGCAACGTCTTTTCATTTTTTAAATCTATTTTGTTCACTGCTTTCCTCCCAGAACCTGGAAGATGCCTGGCAACAGAGGTGGTCAATAAATATATTTTTTTAATTAAAAAATATTTTTTATTGATTCCAGAGAGAAAGGCAGAGGGAGAGAGGGAGAGAGAAACATCAATGATAAGAGAAAATCATTGAATGGCTGCCTCCTGCACGCCCCCTACAGGGGATCAGTTCTGCAACCCAAGCATGTCCCCTTGACTGGAATTGAACCTGGGACCTTCTAGTCCACAGTCCAGTGCTCTACCCACTGAGCCACACCAGTTAGGGCAATGAATATGGTTTGAATGAATGAATCAGGGCGACGATGGGGGATGTCAAGAGGCTGTAGACATCCAGTGTAAGCCCGTGAATCAAGCTGGGAGGACAGGAAAGGCTTCCGGAAGGAGAGAGCGTCTGAGGGAACCAGCTCATTCACGCACACAATTCGCAGTGTAGTTACAGTGGTTCTCAACCTTCCTAGTGCCGCGACCCTTTAATACAGTTCCTCATGTTGTGGTGACCCCCAACCCTAAAATTATTTCCGTTGCTACTTCACAGCTGTCATGTTGCTACTGTTAGGAATCGTCATGTAAGTATCTGATGTGCAGGATGGATTCCCATTGTTACAAATCGAACATAGTGAAAGCATAGTGGTTAATCACAAAAACAATATGTAATTATACATGTGTTTTCCGATGGTCTTAGGCCACCCCTGTGAAGGGGTCGCGACCCACAGGTTGAGAACCGCTGGTAGGAGCCCCTGGCAATAGGGAAACCGGCCGCGGGCGCGCCCACCACCCACCAAGCTCCAAGCCCGGGCTCACCTCGTGCGCATAGGCCTTGCCGATGCCACCGGTGGCTCCTGTCACCACTGGAGCGGAGAGAAGGAGGGTGAGCGGGAGCGTGGCCCGCCTCCGCCCCGCCCGCACCCTCCCTGCCCTTCCCCCTCATCTGCCTGGACTCGGACACCTGCTCCCCTCACCTGCACCGATCCGGGGACTCCATGCCCCCCTCTTGCTTCCAGAGCTCCCCTCCGCCTCTGCCCGGATTGGGGGTCCTCGCCTGTCCTCTGTCTTGGTTGCTGGGGGCCCCGCCTCCCCCCCCCCGCGCACAGGGCCCTCCCGGCCGCTCACCTGCCCAGGCTCCGTGCGCCCTGAGCCAGGGGGCCCCGCGGCGCACCTGGGGCAGCAGGTGCACGTACACCGCGCAGCCCACGCGCCACGCCGCCCGCAGCAGCAGGCACACGGCGGTCGCCGCGCCCAGCGCGCTCAGCGGCTCCCACCCCGACTCCATGGCAGCCCCTGGAAGTCCCCGGACCCGCGCCCGGTCCCGGAGGCTGCCCCGGGGCTCCGCGCTGTCCACCTGCGCCGCCTCGCCGGCTCCGCGTGAACCCTTCCCGCGCCGCAGGGTCCGCCCCGCCCCGCGCGCGGCCGCGCTCCGTCCTCTCCCGGCCCCGCTCCCCACCAGCCACCAGGTCACGTGGGCCTCGTGCAACCCACCCCCACCCTGCAGGCCCGGGGCAGCCTCGGCCTCCCTCCCCGGCCGGCGGGTGCAGCAGCCCGGCCCGCAGGCGACCTTTGCTTGGGTCACCGAACTCACCTTCGCGACCGGTGGGAGCCGCGCCCGAGGTCTGTCAATACACAGTTTGCAGGAAAGCTCTGCGGACATGCTGCTCGGGCAGGCGGAGGCCAGCGAGACCTTGCTCCTCAGTCTCCTTCGACAAATGCTATTTCTTTCCTTCTTTTTATTTTTTTACTTGTTCTTAATGTTCATTATAATTATCGTGGTACAATACGCCCAACGTAAAAATATGCCGCTTTAATGCTTTCTAAGTGTGTGATCCATCAACATTCAGTACATTCGCCGTGTTGTGCAACCATGCAGTCCCAGAATATGTCATCACCCCAAATAGGGACTCTGCACCATTAGATAATCACTCTCCATCCTTCCCTCCCCAGGTGCTGGCTTTTTTTCCTTCTTCTTTCTTTCAATGTTCTCTCTCTCTCTCTCTCTCTCTCTCTCTCTCTCTCTCTCTTCTCTCTCCATTTTTATAGAGGGAGAGAGCTCAGTTCGAGAGAGAATTGTATCCCTCGGATCAAACCAGCAACCCTTCAGTGCCCAGGACACTGCTCACCCAGCTGAGCCCCACCGGCAGCCCGGTCCTCGGAATCTTTATCCTGCTCTCCGTTTGATGAATGTGCGTAGTCCAGCTGCCTCATATGGAGAAGTCACATACCTGTCCTCCAGTGTCTGGCTTATCTCGCGGCTATAATGTGCTCGGCCTTTGTCTATGTTGAAGCCTGTATCGGAACTCCATTCTCTGTGAGGGCTGAATACCCTGCTGTTGTATGAATATACCGGTTTGTTTGTCCGTTCATCTGTTGTTGGACACGTGGGGTGTGACTGCCTTTGGCTATTGTGCCTGATCTCCATGAACATTGGTGTGAAAGTATCTGTTTGAGTCCCTGCTCTTCTTTTTCTAATTGTTTTTTTAATTTCTTTATTGATTAAGGTATTACATATGTGTCCTTATCCCCCCTTACCCCTCCCCCCCCACTCATACCCTCACCCCCCTGTTGTCCGTGTCCATGAGTCCCTGCTTTTGAGTCTTTCCGGTGTATATCTCAAGTGGATATACACCACGCCGAGATATGGTAATATATGGTAATTCTATATTCAACGGTTTGAGAAATCTCCATGCTGTTCTCCATAGGAGCTGTATCATTTTACATTCTCATCAGCAGTACACACAGGTTGCAGCTTCTCACATCCTTGCCAACACTGTGACCGCCCATTGTTGTTTTAAATAATCGCCATCCTGATGAGGGTGAAGTGGTGTCTGACTGGGCTTTGATTTGCATTTCCCTAAGGAGCAGATCTTTTTGTTTTTGGTTTATTGTTTTTTTTTCAAGGAGAGTGTAGTAATCAAGAACACAGGGTCTGGAGCCAGGAAGAGTCCCATTTGTTTGTTTTGTTTGCTTGTTTTTAATCCTCACCCAAGGATATTTTTCCATTCTTTTTTTTTTTTCTTTTTTAGAGAGTGGAAGGGAGAAGGAGAGACAGAGAAATATCAATGTGAGAAAAACACATCGATGGTTGCCTCCTGCAGTGCCCCAACCAGGGCTGGGGTTTTAGCCTGCAACCAAGGTACCGTGTCTTGACCAGAATCAAACCCGGGACCCTTCGGTCCACAAGCCAATATTCTATGCATTGAGCAAACTGGTCAGGGCGAACAGATCTATCTCCCATGAGTGTATTGGCCATTCGCATATCTTCTGAGAAATAGCTATTCAAATCTTGCCCTTAGTTCAGTGGGTGTCAACCTTCCTGATGCCATGACCCTTTAATACAGCTCCTCATGTGGTGACCCAACCATAAAATTATTTTCATTGCTACTTCATAACTGTCATGTTGCTACTGTTAGGAATCGTAATGTAAATATCTGATATGCAGGATGGTCTTAGGCGATCCCTGTGAAAGGGTCGTTCAACCCCCAAAAGGGGTCGCGACCCACAGGTTGAGAACCGCTGCCTTAGTTGAATTGAGTTGGTTTTTGTTGTTGTTGAGTTGTAGTTTTGTTTTTTTTTTGAGTTGTAGTTCTTTATATATTCTGAATATTAATCCTCTAACAGATGTATGATTAGTGAATATTATTTTCTCTTCTATAAAAACTGTATAGTTTAGCTCTGACAGGTCTTTGATTCATTTTAATTTTTTTAAACACATGTTTTTACTGATGTTTTAAGAGAGTGAGGAAGGGAGAGGGCGAGAGACATAGAAACATCAATGAGAGAGAAACATTGATCGCCTGCCTCCTGCATGCCTCTTACTGGGGATCGAGCCTGCAACCTGGGCATGTGCCTGACCAGGAATCAAACCCATGACCTCTTGGTGCATGGGTCGATGACCAACCACTGAGCAACACTGGCCGGGCCTCATTTTAATTTTTGTATAGGATGTAAGGTAAAGAATAAGCTTCCTTTTTTGGATGTAAATACCAAATGTCCCTAGCACTATTTGCTGAAAAGACCATTTTCCTATTGCATGCTCTCGTTACCCGTCAAAATAACTGACCAAAAAGAAAAATAAATAAAAAATAACCGACCATGTATGTGAGGAATTATTTCTGGGCTCTCTGTTCTATCCCACTGGCCGGTCTGTCTGTCCCTAGGCCAGTACCACTGTTTTGATTACTGTAGCTTTGTGCTTCTTTTTGGCTATTCAGAATTCCTTGAGATGGTACCTGAATTTTAGGATGGATTTTCCTATTTCTACAAAAAAGCACTGCTGGGATTTTGATAGGGATGGCACTGAATCTGTGGATTGTTTCGGATAATACTGAGATCTTAACAATATTAAGTCTTTGGATCCAAGAATGTGGGATGTCTTCCTATTTATTTGTGTCTTCTTTAATTCTTTCAGCAATAGTTTTTTTTTTTTAATGTGTGTTTTTCATTGATTTTAGAGAGAGGGTGAGAGAGGGAGCGAGAAACATTGATCGGTTACCTCCGGCACACAGCCCCAGGGCTGTGGGCTCGGTCCCCGCTGTGGGGCGTGCAGGAGGCAGCCGACTTATGGTTCTCTTTCATCATGGATGTTTCTAGCTCGCTCTCCCCCTCCCTTCCTTTATGAAATCAGTAAAAATATATTAGTTTTTTTTAAAAAGGAAAGAAAGGAGAAAAGGTCATATTTAAAAATGAAGTTCTGCCCTCGCTGGTTTGGCTAAGTGGATAGAGCTTCAGCCTGTGGACTCTTGAAGGCTCCTGGGTTTGATTCCAGTCAAGGGCACATGCCCAGGTTGCTGGCTCCAACCTCAGTGGGGGGTGTGCAGGAGGCAGCCGATCCATGATTCTCTCTCACCATTGATGTCTGTCTCTGTCTCTCTCTCTTCCTCTCTGAAATTAATAAAAATATATTTTTAAAATATATTTTATTGATTTTTTTACAGAGAGGAAGGGAGAGGGATAGAGAGCTAGAAACATCAATCAGCTGCCTCCTGCACACTCCCTACTGGGGATGTGCCTGCAACCAAGGTACATGCCCTTGACCGGAATCGAACCTGGGACCCTCCAGTCCGCAGGCCGACGCTCTATCCATTGAGCCAAACCGGTTAGGGCAATAAAAATAAACTTTTAAAAAAGATTTTAAACAGCCCTGACCGGGTTGCTGGCTCCATCCTCAGTGGGGGGTGTGCAGGAGGCAGCCGATCCATGATTCTCTCTCATCATTGAATGTCTCTCTCTCTCTCTCTTCCTCTCTGAAATCAATAAAAAAATGTTTTTTTAAAAAAGATTAAAAACAGCCCTGACCGGGTAGCTCAGTTGGTTAGAGCATCTTCCCCAGACACCAAAGTTGCTGGTTTGATCCCAAGGGGACATATAAGAAGCAACCAATGGCCCTAGATGGGTTGGCCCCTGGACGGAAGAGTCTCGGGTTCAATTCCAGTCAAGGGCTGGCACCTCGGTTATAGGCTCAATTGGGGCAAGTGCTGGAGGCAACCAACTGACCTTTCCCAAACATCAAAAGTATCTCTGGGTCTCTACCCCTCCCTTCCACTCTAAACAAACAAACAAACAAATCAGTGGGAAAAAATAGCTTCGGGTTAGGATTAACAACAACAACAAAAAAAATCGGCAAGCAAGGAATGCATAAATATGTACCAAAAATCGCTGTTTCTCTCTCCCTTCCTCTCTCTGTAAAATAAATAAAAATTTTCTAGACTAAAACACAGAAATCAAAAACAAAACTTAAAATCCACAATGTTAGGGTTTTGGCCAGTGACTCAGGCTGTGAAAGAATTCACAACAGAGAGGAAGTTTGTTTTCCTTTCCTTGAGCCAAAGGGAAGGGCCGGTGCATTGCTAATCAATACAAGGGGCAAAGGACAAAAGCGGCTCTCCCTTTTATTTATTTCTTTAAATACGCTTTTTATTGATTTCAGAGAGGGAGAGGGAGAGAGAGCGAGAAAAACAATGACGAAAGAGAGTCATTGACAGCCTCCTGCACGCCCCCAACTGGGGACGGATCCAGCAACCTGGGCAGGTGCCCTTGACCAGAATCAAAGCCGGGACCCTCCTCTGTTAGTTCTTCCGGAGACAGTCCTGGCCGGGGCATGTGTCCTAGCCCGGTGTCTTATTGTCTTATCAGTATTTTCCTCAAGCCTGTAAAACATTCTTAGAGCAAAAGTTATGACCAGTTCCGAGGAGGCCTGTTTGAAGGGGAGGGGAAAGGGAACTTGGTACTAACCGTCAGGGAGGAGGGGTATGCATGCAACCATGTAGCCTTGAGAGTAACTTACCTTGCTTAGCAGTTGAGCAAAGGGGTTATTTGAAACGGGGGAGCTAACAATCTTGGGGTTTAACTACCAGGTGCTTCCCATAAATTGTGGAAGGCGACGGCAAAGAAAAGAAAAAAAGGCCTTTTTCTATCCTAATACACAAGATCCTTCTGACTAGTCTAAGGTGACCAGATTTAAAGCGGTACACCACTGACTGGGGGAGGGGGGGGGATTCTTTCTTTTTCTTTTTTTTATTATTAATTAAAATATTATAAAGAGTAACCGGGACTTTTTTTAAACACCGCGGGACGCAGGACAAATTGTTAAAAATCGGGACTGTCCCGCCAAAAGCGGGTCGTCTGGTCACCTTAGCACTAGTCTAATAATCAAATAGATTAGAAGGAGAAAATGACCAGATGTAATGCGTACCTGTGCATGGGAGCCCTGCACACCCGTGAGAGTCAGAGAGCCCGCCTGCAGGAGGCTTCAGAGATAAGGGAACAGGCGGAGCTGGAGCTGTGGTGAGTTGCCTTGGGGCGAAAAAGGGTCCTTGCTGGATGATAGAGCAGATCTTGAGTGAACGGAAGCTCAGAAGAAATGATCTCTGATACTCTCTAATTCAAACTGTTGTAGGTAGTTCCCGTGGGAGGCAGACTAGAGTTGAGCCTGCAGCTAAAGTTGCCTTCAGCGCAAAACAATCTGCATACCACAGAGGCACATCTTGGGGTGACTGACTCATGCTGGACCCCCACAGTTGCCTCACTCCCATCAGCCCTGTCCCTGACAAGGATATTTTGTATCTCTGGGTCCCTCCTCAGCCACCCCTCCCCCAAATCTAGCTTCACCTCCTCAGCAAATTCTTTTTTTTTTTTTTTTAATATATTTCTTCATTGGTTTCAGAGAGGAAGGGAGAAGGAGAGAGAGATAGAAACATCAATGATGAGAGAGAATCACTGATTGGCTGCCTCTTGCACGCCCCCCACTGGGGATTGAGCCCGCAACCCAGGCATGTGCCCCTGGCTGGAATCGAACCTGGGATCCCTCAGTCCACAGGCCAATGCTCTATCCACTGAGCCAAGCCGGCCAGGACAAATTCTTTTTTAAAAAAAATATATTTTATTGATTTTTTTTTACAGAGAGGAAGGGAGAGGGATAGTTAGAAACATCGATGAGAGAGAAACATCCATCAGCTGCCTCTGCACACGCCCCACTGGGGATGTGCCCGCAACCAAGGTACATGCCCTTGACCGGAATCGAACCTGGGACCCTTCAGTCTGCAGGCCGACGCTCTATCCACTGAGCCAAACCAGTTAGGGCCTCAGCAAATTCTTTTAATCCCTAAAACTCCTCTGGCTTCCACCAAACCAGAGTTAGCTCCCCTTTCCCTGCAGAATTCTCAGAAAGCACTCTGGCCTGATCCTGGGGGGAGGGGGGGAGGCAGTCAGACAGACCTGAACAGAGCAAGGGTGATGGGCTAGGTACAAAGTCCTCAGGGTGATAAGCTATGGACAACTATAGGGTGGGACCTTGACCCCAGGGTGACCTTCCCTCTCCTAGCATAGCTGGTCCTGCGGTTGGGACCCCCTGACCTCTCCTCCCTAGAGAGAACAGCTAGGCCTCAGTTGCATTTCAGCTCCAGGCCCAGAAAAGCAAAACCAGCCACGGTTGCCCTCGGGACCAGCTGCATTGGATAATGCCCCCCTGCCCTGGTCCAGATCAATCAACCATTGGAGACCTAGACCCTGACAAGCTACAGATCTGGAGAGCTACTGAATATTCTAATGTGACCTTCCCCTGGGACTTCCTTGAAAATCCCCACCCTCGAAACTCTTAGGACTGAGGACCCAGCAACTCTCCCTCCTGGAGCCCACCCAAGCCTTTCCCTCCCACTGCACTTCCTTCTCCTCCCACCCCCTTGCCCTCAGGCCCAACACCCTTACATTCCTCACTTTTAAGTTCCAAGGGCCCTTCCTTTGCCTCTATAACTGTTTATTATTATTATTATTATTATTATTATTATTATTAGAGGCCCAGTGCACAAAATTTGTGTACAGATAGGGTCCCTAGCGGCTGCCAGCTGCAGGCTGGGGCTTCCCTTCCCCTACTGCCTGCCACCACCACTGGCTGGCCTTCATTCCCCTGGCTGCAGGCTCTGTTGCTGAAGCCTGCCATGCTCCCCCCTCCACCCCCCTGGTCAGTGCATGTGTAACTCCTAGTCAGTCGAACTCCAGCCCATAGAGACAATTTGCATATTAGCCTTTTATTATATAGGACTAGAATAAGGTGACCAGATTTTTAACAATTTGTCCCTCGTCCTGCGGCGTTTTAAAAAAGTCCCGATTTTTGGAAAGAATGCATGACAAGCTAGGGAACAGCAGGAGAACGGGAAGGGAAGATACGGTTTTCAGCGGCCAAGTGGTCAATGGTGTCCCGCTTTACCAATGTTAAAATCTGGTCACCTTAGACTAGAGGCCCAGTGCACAACATTTATGTACTGGGATGGAAGTCCCTCAGCCCAACCCACGCCCTCCAGGACTGGGAGTGGGCCTAAGCCGGCAGGCGGACAATCCCTGAGGGGTCCTTAGTGTTGCCCTGTGGGAGCGCACTGACCACCAGGGGGCAGCTCCTGAATTGAGCGTCTGCCTCCTGGTGGTCAGTGTGTGCCATAGTTTGGTTGATTTGCATATTAGCCTTTTATTATATAAGAGGATTATATAGGATTACATTTTTTAAATCTTCACCTGAGGATATTTTTTCCATTGATTTTAGAGAGAGTGGAAGGGAGAGGGAAAGACAGAGCAAAACATAAATTGGTTGCCTCCTGCACATTCCCTGACCAGGGCCAGGGCTGGGAGGAGCCTGCAACCAATATACGTGCCCTTGATCAGAATCAAACCTGGGACTCTTCAATTAGCAGGCTGATGCTCTATCCGCTGAGCCAAACTGGCTAGGGCTATAACTTGTTTCTTTCTTTCTTCCTTTTTTTACTTTGGTAAATTAAAATTTTTTTTATTGATTTCAGAGAGGAAGGGAGAGGGAGAGATCGAAACATCAATGATGAGAGAGAATCATTGATCAGCTGCCCACAACCCAGGCATGTGCCCTTGACCCGAATAGAACCTGGGACCCTTCAGTTCGCAGGCCAATGCTCTATCCACTGAGCCAAACCGGCTCCATTGATTTTTTTTTTTTTAGAGAGAGTGGAAGAGAGAGGGAGAGACAGAGAGAAATATCAATGTGAGAGAAACACATCAATTGGTTGCTTCCTGCATGAGCCCTGACCAGTGCCTGGGCTGAGGAGGAGCCTGCAACTGAGGTACATGCCCTTGACCAGAATCGAACCTGGGACCCTTCAGTCTGCAGGCCGACGCTCTAGCCACTGAGCCAAACCAGCCAGGGCTTGACTGGCTTTTGAGGAGCATTCTTCCTACCCATGACTGTGCTGTGGTCAAGGCTTCCTGGGAGAAGTTCCCCACTGGGGAACCTGGTGGCCAGAACCCCTCCCCGGGGCTCCTGCAAATGGCCAGGAAGTGACACAGGTTGAGGCCTCAAAGGAGTGATCCTGGAGACCTTTCCTCCAATGGGGATCCGGACGGAGGTCACTCAGAAAGAAGGTGAGTGTCCCAAAGCATTTGCAGAGCATGTTACCCAGGTTTTTCTTTTTTAAAAATTGATTTGAGCCCTGACCGGTTTGGCTCAGTGGATAGAGCGTCGGCCTGCGGACTCAAGGGTTCCAGGTTCAATTCCGGTCAAGGGCATATACCTTGGCTGTGGGCACATCCGCAGTGGGGGGACGTGCGGGAGGCAGCTGATCGATGCTTCTCTCTCATCGATGTTTCTGACTCTCTATCCCTCTCCCTTCCTCTCTGTAAAAAATCAATAAAAATATATATTTAAAAAATTGATTTGAGAGAAAGGACGGAGGCAGAGCAATTCGCTGTTCCTCTTACCTATGCATTCACTAGTTGCTTCTTGTACGTGCCTGACTGGGGATCAAACCCACAACCTTGGCACATCAGGATGACTCTAACCAACCGAGCTACCCCGCCGGGGCTACAGGCTCTTCAAAGACATGCTGCATCGAACCCGGGAGCCCCAGCACAGAGAGAGGCTGTCATTTGTGCTCCAGTGGGGTGGAAGCAACAGGGCCGCATGCTACCCGGACAAGCCCGGGGCGGCCTGCGTAGTGGCCTCAGGAAGTCAGAGGCTGGACTAACCACACAGCATGGTCTGAACATTAAAAAAACAATCCCTAAAAGTGCATCGTGGCGGGTAGTCGTGCCCTAGGCCTGCAGCAATCTTGATCTTAACTGAGCTTGTCTGTGGTCTGTGTGCATCTAAGATAGCATGCTTTCCAAATGCCAAAGCCGACTCCTTTTCCAGACCCGCAGGCGCACCTGCCGCCCCAGGGCGGAGACCACAGAACCACTCGTAGCCATCTTGTTCCCCGAACACCATCGCCGTGTGCCGTAGATGTTCATTATTAACTCTCCTGTACCCAACAGTGTAAAGGGGTGTGTCTCCCGTTCGTTTTCATCCAACCCCAGAGGTTTCCCCCACTTCGCTTTCTCCTGCCTCCCTAGTTCAGCATCAGTGAATTTCATGGAACCCTCCTTCTGTCACCCCCTTTCTAATGTGTAAGCGGAAAAGCTGCCAGGCTCTGGAGCATTTTCTTCAATCTGTTGAGATTTTGCTTCCTGGCAGTTGTCCTCAGGTCTGCTTTGTTACGGGTGGCGACCAGGCCGGCCGGGGGTGCGTGGGTTCTCGAGACTTCGTGCAGGGAAAGTTTCACAACACGAGTCCGGGTGATTCTGAGAGGACGTTTATTAAAGCCGCGGACGGTGAGACAAGGAAGGGCTGAGGACAGAGGGAGTGACTCGAGAGCCCAGGTGGGTGGCTTTGGCTCGCGGGAAGTCACAGAAAAGGGGGTCTTGGAAACGGGTCCAGGTCCTTTTTAAAATGTGTTTTTACTTCCTCTACAGCTGTGGTTCTCCACCTTCCTAGTGCCGCGACCCTTTAATACAGTTCCTCGTGTCGTGGTGACCCCCAGCCATAAAATTATTTTCGTTGCTACTTCATAACTGCAATGTTGCTACTGTTATGAATCGTCATGTAAATACCTGAGAGGCAGGATGTATTTGAGAGAGAGGAAAGGGGATAGAGAGAAACACTGACTTGTTCCACTTATTGGTGCATTCCCTGGTTAATTCTTGCATGTGCCCTGACCGGGGATTGAACCCACAACCTTGGCCTTTGGGGATGATGCGCTAACCCGACTGAGCTACCCAGCCTGGGCCTCAGGGGGTTCTTTTTCCCCTTCTGAGGGGCAATTCCCCATTGAGGACTTCCGTCCCATCAGATCCCAGCTCTGGCCGCTTAACTCAGAGGACCAGGACCTGTGTTTCTTCCATGACACTGGTACAACTTTTTCTACCATTGGCTCCGAGGATGTGTCCTACCCTTCGCCTCTAATCCATTCAAGCTGTCACGAATCTCTGGGCAACCTGTTTTACCGCCTCAACTCAGGCCGCTCTCATAACCTTAGGCCCTCTTTAACCCCCCATGCCTTCCTAGTTCCGGATTCCTCACCAGCAAACCTCTCAGGTAGATTTGATATGGAAACTCAAGGCCACCGTAATGAAATGAAAACACCACCAAGATGTTTTTCTACGTCCCTGCCCTCAGATCAAGCCCCAAACTTCCTTCTTTCTCTAATGAAGAGCATCTGGATAGAAACTAATCTGAAAAGGATGGACTGAACCTTAAAATATGTTGATTAGTCTTTGGGGCTCATATGCAAATAGGGTTGCATCACTGCTAAGTGCAGGACATATATACACAGTGTCTAGAAAAGGAATAAACCCTCTCACCTTTACCCCAGTTCTAGTTCATTCCTGGTCTCATTCATTCTCTCGCTAACAAGGAATCAACCCTGTAAGCTGTTCTTCCCTTGCCTTCCGCACCCTGCAGCGCTTCAGCCTCGTGGGTAACAGAAGGGAAGTTGGATTCAGAAGAGAATCCCATCTATTGATTTGCACAACGTCAGCTCTTTTGTAATTCCCTGTCACCCTGCAGGCCTCGCCCACAGCAGTTCCTGCTGACACGGCCTGGTTTGCAGTAATGGCTTCTGCTCAGCTTTCCTTTCCATCCCACTGCATCCTGATTCGCAGCTTCTCTTTGCATTTCAGTTTAGCGGGAGACAGCATGGGCTCCCATTCCTCGGCGATGTTGCTCGTCTCCCTCAGGACTGTCCAAGCTCTTAAAGCGTAGACTCTGTACCCTTCACCTTGTTCGGTGTATCGATGGCCTCTGGCTCTGTAACCACATCAGGCGGGTGACTTTGTAGACTCCCTCATTCTCCTTCAGGCGCCAGCTGGACAAGGCCGCAAAGCCTCCAGATCTAAACTTCACACTGCGTGCGAACAGCTGTCACCTACTTCGGTCGTGCTATACCTCGGGCGCTCAAAGATTCACCCCAAACACCTTGGGTCAGTTCTGCCGCTCCCTCTCCCACAAAAGCATTGGTTCTTGTTTCCCAGCGAGCCAAAGCCACCCACCTCGGCTCTCCTGTTGCTCCTCCTGTACTCGGCCCTTCCTTGCCTTAATGTCTCCCAAAAGCCTCTGCCTTCAGCCCCCAGGACGCAGGGGCAATGGAAGCAAACGCCGGGGCGGCCGGCCATGGCCGCGAGCGAGTTCCTATTTTTGCTGCCCTTGTCGACATTTACGCGCCCTCTTCCCACAAAGGACGCAGAGCCCGTTTCCTGGTCCTTGGTCGCCACCTTCTGTTACTTAAATAGGTTATGCTTCCTTCTGATTCAGGGCTCCTGCACAGACTGCTCCTCCTGCTTGGAAGCTTCTCCACCCCACTCTCCCGCCTATTTATAGCCTCAGGGTTCAACTCAGACTCACTCACTGCTTCCTCAGCAAAGCCACCTGACCACCCCGTCTGTCTCCCCACACAAGGTCAGCCAGACCTTAGTTACACCCTCACAAAACTCCTGCACCTCCTTATGACACAAATCCCAGTGCCAGGAAAGTTAAGTCTGAACTGTAAATCGTAATTATGAAAACTGTCCATCTACTTGCGAGAATATTTTACTGATGTCTGTCTCTCCCAGTGGGCTGTATGTTCTGGTTGTTGCATGCCGTGCCCAGCACAGAACAGGTGTCCAGTAAATGTTCGTTAACAAAATACAAAGGAACACTGAACCAGTCAACAAACAAACAAGGGGCCTGGTTTCCAGCTGCAGCTTCACCTTCAGCAGGCCAGGCAGGAAGGACCCCTCTCTTGGGACCCCCATTCTCACGGAAATTGCTAACCAACCCACCCCCAGCCTAAGCGGGGAGACAAGAGGAACTGACCATTTCAGTAAATGTTTTGCCTTTTAATGAATCTGCCACAGAGCGCTCTCCCGCACTTCATCCTGGGACTCAGACCTCAGCTTTAGGTTGGGATACAAGAGTGGGGAGGGGAGTGAATGCGAATGGGACTGAGGGACTAGGGCTGGGACCAGAAGAAGGAACAGAAATCCAAGTCCTCTTAGCATCCTGGGGTCCACAGTAAACTAACACCATGCGTGTCCTTATCTGCAAAGCGGGATCATATTGCGCCCAAGGTATCAGGGCAGTCCTATCGGACCCCGAAGTGCCCGAGGGGTGCCACTGTCCGCCTGGAGAGTCAGGAGGAAGCCCATTTTGTACCTCACGCCACCTTGGCTTTGGAGAGTGGGGAGGAAGGGTGCTCGCCTTAGGCCCGATGACAAATCATAGGGTTTCCAGAGCCCAGGATCAGGCAGGTGGTTTAAGCAGGATGGGGAAGGCAAGAAGGAAGCAGAACCAATCCTAAGGGTAAACTGGACCCAGAAGATGGATCAGGCCAAAGGGGAGGAGCCCCAGGAGATGGCAGCACAAGGGCTAAAACTAGGAGAGAGAGGGAACCAGGGCCAGCCCTGGGGAACAGAAAGCACAGCTAGGAGTGGAGGCAGAAAAAGGGTCCAGAAGCACAGCCAGGAGTGGAGGCAGAGCCAGGAGGGTGAAGGAAGGTGCCAGGAAGCTCGGAGTCTGCAGGATGCGCAATCCAGAGGGAGTGCGGCGTCTGTAGAGGGAGGAGATTGGCAGCCCCCATCACCAGATGCTGGGGCTCCTCAGGGAAGAAGCAGCATCAGCCCCTGAGGGCAAAATCCAAACTCAGAAAGGCAGAGCGCCAGGAAAGGTGAGGCACAGTGAGCCCCCCAGATGGAGACAGATCCAGGAGCGGCCAGTTCTCCAGAGGTGGAGCCAAGCCTCAGACACAGGCTGGGCACCAGGGGGAAGGGCCAGCACCACTGGGAGGAACCAGATGCTAGCGGTGGGGCTGAGCACCATCACACCCCCCTACACACACACACACACACACAACGTTATCCAGGGGGTAGGGTCGGCCCTGAGGATGACAGCAAGATGGGAAGGGGGCTATACAGGGTACCGAGCCAGGTCACAAGCCCCCCCACCCCTTCAGTCCCCAGGACGCAGAGGCAGGCGGGGCATGGGGTCCAGGCTAGGCCCGCGGTCCTGGGTCTTGCTCGGGCTCGGTCCCGGGCACGCCGCGGATGTCAGGCAGCAGGCAGCAGCTGGCCACGATGTCCAGGCGCTCGGCCAGCGCGCAGAGGTCTCCCCGCGCCAGGCGCACGCTGTGGGCCGCCGCCAGCCCCGCCGCCTGGGCGGCCGCCAGCCTACCAGCCAGGGCGGCCACGTCGCGGCCCGCGCGGCGGTACACGCCGCTCACGGCGGCCGCTACGTCGTGGTCCAGGCGCGCCTGGCTCTCGGCCAGCCGGAGCTGCAGCAGCGAGCGCGCGGGGGCGGGCGCCGGCGCCTCCTCCGCGGCCCAGGCCTCCCCCGCCGCCGTCTCCCGCTGCACCACGAGCGGAGGCAGGTCCCTGGGCGCGGCCGTCGGTTCCGGCTCCGGGTCCGAGTCGGTCTCCGCGGCCTCCCCGGCCACCCGCAGCCCGGTGGGGCGGCCGCGCGTCGGGCCCGTGGGTCCGAGGTACAGCTCCTCCTCCTCCGACGAGGACGCAGAGAGCTCCGAGTCGGTCTCCGCCGCCTCTCCGCGCACCACCGTCTCGGGCCTTCGTGGCGGCCTCCGCCGAGGGCCCTGGGACGCCATGGCGCCGAGCTGGGGAGGAGAGGAGCGGAGGGGCGGCGTGAGAGGCGGGCGCCGGGCGCCGGTGAAAAGGTACGCTTTCTCCACTCCCAGCCCCTCCACTATCCTAGCGATTGGGGGCCATCACGTCCCAGGCCTGGGCCTCATTTTCCTCTTCGGTGAAAGGGACCCCTCATCCCTGCCACCGATGACGGGGCTCCTGGGCCCCAACCTCTTCCGTGCGCTGACAGGGAAACTGAGGACCAGCTCGACCAAGACCGAGGCCGCAGCTCTCAGAGTCCCAAACGGGGCTCTTTCCGATTTTGCCTCCTGGCAGAGGCCACATCCGGAAGCCCTCGGGCTCCAGGAACTGCTCAGGCGCCGGGTCACGGGAGTGACAGCCCAGCCGCACGCGGAAGGGTGCACTCGCTAGCTAGCGCGGGCGGAGGGCTGCGCTGTCACTGAACACCTTACCGGGTGGAGGAAGCTCGGAGCCTGCGGGATGCGCTACCCAGCGGAAGTGCAGCGTCAGTACGGAGGGAGGAGTGGCAGCCCCAACCAATGGGACATCAGGTTGGGCGAGCGTTGACCAATCACGTGGGCCTGCCAGGCAGGGGCACTACGTTGTGGGCGGGTGTAAAGAAGTACGACCAATAGAAAATCACTTTAGCTGCGCTTCCGGGTTGTGCTGCGAGGCGAGTGGACAAATAGGGTTTTAATAAAACGAGTTATGTCACGTGTAATCAGTGATTCCGCCAATGGCTATGCTGGAAGGACTCCGAGTTCACGCGCGCACCGCGTGTGAGGAGGCGGAAGGCGGAGCTCCCCGAGAGCACGGCGGAAGCGTGAGTGGGCGGGCTCGCGTCCCGCAGCAGGAGGCGGAGCCAGCTCAGCCGGGCCAATGAGAGCACGAAGCGCCCGGCGGTGGGTGAGCGCGCGAGGCAGACGAATGGTGGACGCGGTTCTGTTCGAGCTTCTACACACGGAGATGGTGGCGGAGCTGGGGGCGCACGACTCCGACCACGACCCCGGCCCCGGGGTGAGCGCAGGTCGCGGCGGGGAAGTGGGAGGGAGGTCCCGGGGGGCACGAGGGCGTGGCGGCGGCGGCCCCGGTGGAACTCCGGCCCCGCCCCCGCCCCGCTGGGCGACCTGGGCGCTGGCTCCCTCCTCTGTTCTCCGTCCTCTGCGGGGTCCCCGCCCGGCGGGCCTCGCGGGCGTCCTGGAGGATGGAGCGGGACAGCTCGGGGTACAGCTCTGAGCGCAAAGCCTGGCGCCCAGGAAGTGGGCAGTAGTTGTAATAATTACTGTGTCGGATGTGTTCTGAGGACTTCTGAGTTCAATCCCTGCGACACTCAGGAGATGTGAGAGTCAGTGAGTCAGTGTCGGTGCCTCAGTTTCTTCCTCTATAAAATGGGCGTCATGACCACTAAGTCTCAGAGTGGTACACTTGCTAACTTAACACTTATTGAACGTCTTTGTGTCCTTGCGAAGCTTATATTTTTTATTTTTTTAATGCTTTTTTTATGAAGTCTACATTTTAGCAGGGTTGTCAAATCCTATATAATAAAGAGGGAATATGCAAATTGCCCATCACTCCGGTCAATTTGTACCCACAGCTGAGGCTAAGTTCCCATAACGAGCCTTAAGGAGCAATCAGCAGGGACTTGAGGCTGCGCACCCACCCACCTCCTGCATGGGGCTTGACAGGGGACCCCAGGTCGTGTCTTCCACCTGCAGGGCTTGACAGGAGACCTCAGGCCATGCCTCCCGCCCTGGCCCCAGGCCAGGGGACCTGAGGCTGTGCCCTCCACCCAGCAGGACTTGACGGGGGCCCTCAAGGTGTGCCCTCCACCCTGGTGCTGGGCCAGGGGACCTCAGACCATGCCCCCCACTCCAGCACCAGGCCAGGGGACCTCAGCCTGTGCTCCCTGCCCCGGTGCCAGGCTGGGGGATCACAGGCCACTCCCTCCGCCCAGCAGGGCTTGATAGGAGACCTCAGGCTGTGCCCCCCTGCCCTTGCACCCAGGGGACCTGAGGCTGTACCCCCCCCACCTGGCAGGGCTTGACAGGGTGGGACCGGCCAGGTCTGGATCTAGCCCAATGAAGGGGGGTCGTCCATGTTTGGGTCTCGAGCTTTTTTGAGGTGCAC
>PVJC01026905.1:0-23620 GCA_004026665.1 Murina feae | reverse complement strand
ATGAGTCATAAGAGCCATACACAACCTGTACCTACACTAAGCAGAGAAATGAATACTAGAAAATATAACCCTTATAAACGTATATATACCCAATACAGGAGCACCAAAGTTCGTATAACAAGCACTCTTTTGTATTATTTAAAGTATTACAAATACTTTACAAATAGTAGTACATATGTCTCCTTTTTCCTCCCATTGACCTCCCTCTGGTCTCCCCCTCACCACCCCTCCCTCCGCACATGCCTTTACCCCCCTTCCCAGTCTCTGTGTCCATTGCATATAAGTCATTTGGTTGACCTATTACTTCTCCATGAAAAAAAAAGTTCTTGATAGATTTTAAGGGAGAGATTAACAATAATACAGTCATAGTAGGAGACTTTAATAGCCCATTGACATCACTGGATAGATCTTCCAGATAAAAAATTTAGCAAGGAAACAGAGACCTTAAATGATACACTAGATCAGGTGTATCTAACCAATATTTATGGAAATTTTCACCCTAAAGCAACAGAATATACTTCTTCTGAAGTGCAAATGGAATATTTTCAGATACACCACATGTCAGGGCACAAAACAAATCTATACACATTCAAGGAGATTGATTGAATACTAAGCATCTTCATGTATCACAATGGTCTGAAGTTAGAATTTAACTATAATAAAAACACTCAAATACATGGAAGCTAAGTAGCATGTTATTAAACAATGGATAGTTAACAATGAGATCAAACAAGAAATAAACTACTTCCTGGAAACAAATGAAAATGAACATACAACCACCCAAAACCTATGGGACATGGTGAAAGCAGTCCTGAAAAGGAAGTTCATAGCACTACAGGCCTACCTCAAGAAACAAGAAAAGGGAGCAATAAACTATCCAAGCATACAACTAAATTAATTAGAAAGAGAACAGCAAGAAAATCCCAGAGGAAGTAGAAGGAAAGAAATAATAAAGATCAGAGCAGAAGTTAATGACAGAGACCAAAAAAAAAGTACAAAAGGTCAATAAATCCAAGAGCTGGTTCTTTGAAAATATAAACAAGACTGATGAATCCCTAGACAGACTATAAGAAACAAAGAGAAAGAACTCAAATAAATAAAACTATAAATGAAAGAGGTGATATAACAATGGACACCACAGAAATACAAAGGATTATAAACAAATATTATGAACAACTATATGCCTGGACAAACAAGGCGAAATGGACAAATTCCTAGAAACATACAATCTTCCCAAACTTAATCAGAAAGAATCATAAAATCTGAGCAAGCTAATAACAACTGATGAAACTGAAGCAGTAATTCAAAAACTCCCAGCAAACAAAAGCCCTGGCCTGGACTGCTTCATTGCAGAGTTTTAGCAAATATTCAAAGAACAACTAACACCTATCCTCCTCAAACTATTCTGAAAATTCCAAGAGAAAGGAACACTTCCAAGCTCTTTTTTCAAAGCCAGCATTATCCTAATTCCAAAACCAGATAAAGATACTCCAAAGAAAATTACAGATCACTATCCCTAATGAACAAAGATGCTAAAATCCTCAATATAATATTAGCAAATCATACTCAGCAATATATTAAACAGATCATACACTGTGATCAAGTGGGATTTATTCCAAGGATGGAAGGCTGGTACCATGTTCGCAAATCGATAAATGTGACAAATCACATCAATAAACTAAATTACAAAAACTACATGATCAGGCCTAGCTGGTTTGACTCAGTGAATAGAGCATTGGCCTGTGGAATGAAGGGTCCCGGGTTTGATTCTGGTCAAAGCACATGCCTGTTGATCCCCAGGAGGGGGCATGCAGGACGCAGCCGATCAATGATTCTCTCTCATCACTGATGTTTTTCTCTCTCGCCTCCTCCTCCCTCCTTGAAATCAATAAAAATATATTTTTAAAAATGTATTTAAAGAAAACACTCACATGATCATATCAATAGATACAAAAAGCATTCAACAAAATCCAGCACTCGTTTTTGATAAAACTCTCAGTATAGTGGGAATAGAGGGATCATACCTCAACATAATAAAGTCATATATGACAAACCTATAGCCAATATAATACTCAGTAGGCAAAAACTGAAAGCCTTTCCCTTAAGAACAGTAACAAGACAAGGATATCCACTTTCATCACTCTTAATCAACATAGTACAGGCAGTCCTTGAGTTACAACAGACTCAACTTACATCATTTCATGAGTACGTCACCATCTCCCATTTACAGTATTTATTTTAAAAAAGTTCCATCATTTTGACATATGTATATATGTGCTTTATGTTTTTTATTATTATTTACCTCAAGTAAAGGTCAGGAATTTTCCTTCTTTTAAATTTTTTTTTTTTTTTTTTTTACTGTTTCACTTCATTACTGCTGTGTATGTGGTCCTTGTGAGTAACATAGGTGCTTAGGTAGGTGGGTTCTTACTTATAGCAAAAATCAACTTACCTCGCCCTGACCAGTTTGGCTCAGTGGATAGAGCATCGGCCTGCGGACTCAAGGGTCCCAGGTTCGATTCCGGTCAAGGGCATGTACCTTGGTTGCGGGAACAACCTGGGGGGGAGTGTGCAGGAGGCAGCTGATCGATGTTTCTAACTCTCTATCCCTCTCCCTTTCTCTCTGTAAAAACTCAATAAAGTGTATATTAAAAAAAAAGTCAAGTTACCTCTAGCCATAGGAACGGATCTCTGATGTAACCCAAGGACTGCCTGTACTGAAAATCCTAACACAGCAATCAGACAAGAAGAGGAGCTAAAAGGCATACAAATGGGAAAGGAGGAAGTAAAAATGTCATTATTCACAGATGACATGATATTGTACATAGAAAACCCTACAGACTCTACCAGGAAACTACTAGACTTAATAAATGAATTTGGCAAGGTAGCAGGATACAAATTTAACATCCAGAAATCAATGACATTTTTATACACCAATAATTAACTCTCAGAAAGAGAAACTAAAAAAGCAATCCCATTTACCATTGCACCAACAAAAAAAAAACTAAGATACTTAGGAATAAATTTTACCAAGGAGGTAAAAGACCTGCACTTGGAAAATTTTAGGATATTGAAAAAAGAAATAGAGGAAGATACAAATAAATGGAAGTGTACACCATATTCATGGATTGAAAGAATTAATATCATTAAAATGTGTATACTACCCAAAGCAATCAACAGACTCAATGCAATCCCTAATAAAATACCAATGGTATACTTCACAGAGCTAGAACAAATACTCCAAAAATCTATATGGAGCCATAAAAGACCTCGAATAGCTGCAGCTATCTTGAGAAAGAAGAATTAAGTAGGAGCGTTCACAATACCAGATATCAAACTAAACTACAAAGCCATTATAACTCAAACCTGCCTCGTAATAGAGTAGGAACAATGGATAAGAACATAGAACCCAGAAATTGACCCACACCATTATGGTCAATTAATATTTGACAAAGGAGGCAAGAACATACAATGAAGTAAAGACAGTCTCTTCAACAAATGATGCTGAGAAAAATGGACATACACATGCAAAACAATGAAACTAGACCACCAACTTACAATATACACAAGAATAAACTCAAGATGGATAAAAGACTTAAATATAAGGCATGAAACCATAAAAATTTTAGATGAGAACATAAGCAGTAAAATCTCACATAGAAATATGTTTATGGATACATCTCCTAGGGCAAAGGAAACTAAGAAAATAAACAAATAGGACTACAACAAAATAAAAAGCTTCTGTACAGCAAAGGAAACCATCATCAAAATGAAAAGGGAACTCACTGTTTGGGAGAACGTATTTGCCAATGATACATTTGGTAAGGTGTTAATATCCAAAATATATAAAGTACTTATACAACTCAACAAAAGAAAGACACAGTTCAATTACAAAATGGACAGAAGGTCTGAATAGGTATTCCTCCAAAGAGAATGTATAAATGGCCAAGAAACATATGAAAAAATGCTCAAAATCACTAATCATCAGAGAAATGCAAATTAAAACTACAATGAGATATCACTCACACCTGTCAAAATGGCTATCATCAAACAATCAACAAATGACAAATGCTGACAAAGATGTGGGGAAAAGTAATACTAGTTCACTGCTGATGGGAATGCAGATTGGTGCAGCCATTATGAAACAATATGACATTTCCTCAAAAAATTAAAAATGGAACTGTCATTTGACCCAGTGATCCCACTTCTGGGAATGTATCCTAAAAAAACCAAAACACCAATTAGAAAAAATATATGCATCCCTATGCTCATAGCAGCATTATTTACAATAGCTAAGATTTGGAAACAGCCTAAGACCCCATCAGCAGATAAATGGATAAAAAAGTTGTGGGACATGTACATTAGGGAATATTACACAGCTGAAAAAAGAGGGATATTTTACCCTTTGGGACAGCATGGATGGATCTGGAAAATATTTTGCTGAGTGAAATAAGCCAATCTGAGAAAGACAATATCACACGATCTCATTTATTTGTAGAATCTAATGAATTAAATGAATTGACCAACAAAATAAGACTCATAGAGAAAATATAAACCAAAGAATTTGTATATTTACTAGAGGCCTGAAATCATGCATGGGTGGGGTCCAGCCAGCCACACCCCAACCAGGGGGTGGGGGAATCACCGCAGGGGTCACCCAGGGAGAGGGGCTGTGGGTGGTTGACTGGCCAGGGGGAAAGGCTGCAGAGGAGTTGGCTGGCCAGTCCTGCCCCCTGCAGTGCGCATCATTGAAATCGGTCATTCTGGTCGCTTATGATTTTATAGATAGATGATAGATAGATAGATAGATAGATAGATAGATAGATAGATATTCCCTAGGGGCCTGGTGCACAAAATTTGTGCACTGGGGGAGGGGTGCCTCAATCCAGCCTCCCCCCTCTCACATCCAGGGAGCCTTCAGGGGGTTACCTACTGATGGCTTAGGCCTGCTCCCTGCTCCCCTTGGAGAGTGGGCCTAAGCTCCAGACTGGCCTCCCTTTGTGAGAGGCAACCAGGCTAATCAGGGGAAGCCACCAGCCCCATTACCCCACTGCTGCAGCCACTACCAGTCACCACGGCCACCAAGGTGTTTTCATCAACACGGACTCCAGTCCCTTCACCATGAAAAAATGACAACTTTCTTTAGGCATTTTCAAGATGTGTCTTTCATAGGATATGACATTTCTTTCTTTTTTTTATCCTCACTGAGGATATGTTTGCATTGATTTTTAGAGAATGTGGAAGAGAAGGGAAAAACAGAGAGAAACATCAAAGTGAGAGGAACACTTTGATTGGTTGCCTCCTGCATATGCCCTGACCTGGGCCCCGGCCAGGGAGGAGCCTGCAACCTAGGTACATGCACTTGGTCAAAACTGAACCCAAACCCTGCAGTCGGCAGGCTGAGGCATTATGCACTGAGCCAAACCAGCTAGGGCAGGGTATTTCTTAGCCCTCCAGCAGTGTACCTTCATTTTTTTTTTCTCCAGGAGTGTGGTGGAAAAACCCTAGATCGCCTTTTCGGATTCTTATTACCGAAGTTACTAAGAATATTACCAGTGGCACACAGGGAGCTTAGCCAATGAGCAGTCAGAAAAGGTGTTTCCTCTGTAGTTCACTCCGATCACCAGCTCCACCCCTGCCTAGGCCTGTAACTTCTGGTGGAGGCTGCAGGTCTGGGCAGAAAACACCCAAAGCCCCTCTGATCACCGGCTTCATAGAGCCCAGGCCTCTGGGATCACCAGCTCTGATCCTGCCCCCTGCCATCACGGGCTCTGCCCTTGCCCCACTGGAAACCTCTGGCCAAGGTTATAGGCCTGGGCTGAGTACCCCCAGACCCCTCCAATTGCGGGCTCCATCCCTGCCCCACTACAGCCTCTGTCCAAGGCTGCAGGCCTGGGCAGGAGATGCCCCAGGCCCCTGCCATCACCAGCTCCACCCTTGAGCCTCTGGCCAAGGCTACAGGCCTGGCAGGGGATCCCCAGGCCCCAGCTTTGCTGGCTCCACTGGTGCCCAGACCCCTGCAATCACAGGCTCCGCCTCTGCCCCTCCAATGACTGGCTCTGTGGAGCTCAGGCCCCTGCAATTTCTGGACTTTCTCCTTCCCAGGCCTGAGGCTTCTGGCCCAAGCCTTATGACTGGGTAGGGCACCCTCACCCCCCTCTGATAACAGGCTTTGCTCTTGCCCATGCCTGAAGCCTCTGGCAAAGGCCTCTGGCCTGGAAAAGGGACCCCAAGCCCCCTCTGATCGCCTGTTCTGCCCTTCGGGCCCTCCGCCTCCCCCGCTACCTGCCTGGCTAACAGGCCTGACCACTTCAGTGGCGGGGCTGAGCCGGACTGCGTGCCGCCATCTTGTGGCTATGGGGGTGGTCATCTTTGTGATGGAGTGATGCTTAATTTGCCTATTACTCTTTTATTAGATAGGATATCCCATGGACACAGGCAATAGATAAACCAAAGAAGTTATATACTTATATGCATAGCAATGGACACAGGTAGTGAAGACCTGGGAGAGTGGGTAGGGTCTTGGAGGAATGAGCTAAAGGGGAGGGATGGGATATATTTGTAATACTATTAACAATAAAAATATATTTTTAAAAAATGTGGTATAAGTAGAGGCGAAACAAAATGCTAGGACAGATAAGTAGGTCCAGTACTATAAAAAGATTACTTAAAATTAAAAATTCTAATATCTACCTTATCTGACTGAGTTCCTATTTTGGAAAACAAAATCATGGCAAAATTTTGTTCATTTGATTTTTTTTTCATGATACTGTATTTCTTATTTAATATATGGTTTGCTAAGAATTTTTGGTTCCTCAATGAGTGCCCACACTGTCATTGTGTCAAGTGTTTCCATGGAGAAAAAAGTATCCCTGTCCTCAAGTATCTCATCTTCTAGGACAGAAAAACACTTAAGTGGTAACACCCTGGCTCTCAGGAGTTTAGTTTATTCCAAACAATGCTTTCAAGTCAAACAGCTGCCAATATTTTTAGAAGTGGGATGTTTTATGAGAAGACTATTATAATTGCAACCATCCCTGTGACTACCTATTATGCACAACTCTAAAGCTGTCAGTTACCACTTATTATTATACCTGACCTATTTCTCCCAATTTATGTCTTTTTCCTGGTTCCCACAGGCATTTGGGTTTGTAATTCCTTGTGCATATTTCCTCAGAAATTGTAAAGCATCTGAGATTTTACCCTACTCATAAGCTAACAAGTTAGCCTGCCACTGTTTTGTAGACATGTACTAGCAGAAGACACTGGATTTTTATTTAGAGAGACAGCAGAAAGAATCAGCCTGAAAAATGCCTTCCATTGATTCTCAAATTTCCACAGGACAACATGATGAAGGCCAGATGTTTTCCTGAACATGCAGTGGGTTGCACCAGAGAACAGGAAACCCTGCTTACCCTCTCTGAGAGAGAAAGAAGAGGAGGGGGGGATGGAAGATAAGCACATATTTCAGGGTAAACTCTATTCAAATACACCCGTTTCTAAGAGGTTGAACTGTGCAGAACACAAGAAATTATAAAGAACCATTTTATATGATAAAATCCTAACATGCAAACTGACCAAATGGCAGAACGGGTCGCTGTGATATACACTGACCATCAGGAGGCAGACGCTCAACACAGGAACTGCCCCCAGCCTGCAGGCCCAAGGCTAGCCAAGGCAGGTGCCAGCAGGGGGTCCCCCAATTGCCCCACCGGTCGCCCCATGGAGGGAGGCGACTGGCGGCAGCAGGTGGGGCTGGCGAGTGGGCGGTACCAGACCGGCCAAGGTGGGTGCCAATGGGGGCTCCCTTATCACCCTACCAGTCACCTCGCAGAGGGAGGCAACTGGTGGCGGAGGAAAGGGCCAGCAAGCGGGGAGTGCCAGACCAGCCAAGGCAGGTGCTAGTGGGAGTCCCCTGATCACCCCACCAGTCACCCCACAGATCGTCCCTGATCACTGGCCAGGCCGAGGGACCCTACCCATGCACAAATTTCATGCACTGGGCCTCTAGTACAAAAAGTAACATTATTTGTAAAAAAGTCAAAAATTTTAAAAAGTATATAAAATAAAATAACAATTTTCTCCCAACAGTGCAGAAGAATGGTGCTACATTGCTGATATATTTATAGAACCATTCATCTTAAAATATATGTAAATTGAAACGTTTATATCAATTCAGCCTTCTTTCCTCTTCCATAATATCTCATTTTATAACACCCTGAACTGAATGAGTTTGATTTGTTAGTTTTTCAGAGAAGGCCACCCACCTGTGTCTGGCCAATCTCTTTTC
Source organism: Murina feae (assembly GCA_004026665.1). Taxonomy (NCBI): domain Eukaryota; kingdom Metazoa; phylum Chordata; class Mammalia; order Chiroptera; family Vespertilionidae; genus Murina; species Murina feae. The sequence continues at coordinate 15,330 of PVJC01026905.1, read as the reverse complement.
CACCCACAAATTTTTTTTTCCACATCAGAGTTTCTGCTGTATTGAGGATAGAGATATTTTTAAAAATCAAGGAGTGGGGAATTTTGGTGGAGGAAATAAGGTCATTCAAAATTTCACTGATGTTTATTTAGATAGAATTCTTTCTGTTATTCTTCTTGAATGAAAGAGACAGAAACCTAGAAAAAAATCATCCCACGTATTCAGATCATATGAGGTTTATTTGCTTTCCATGGTCTTTAAAGTGATGAGAAAGCATAAAGGTTATTTCAGTTACATTTCTCTGTTATGTTAAATGTACAAGAGGGGCCAGAATCTGAATGACTTTTCTTCTTTCTTCAACATGTATAACAATGCCTCTCTGGAACGTGACTAAATGAATTTAAAAGAAATAAGTATTGATCAATTTGTAACTAATTTGCTACTTGAAATTCTGCAAACTCACATGCTATTTTAAAGCATCCCCTGGAGACTCATCTACCATGTAACCTACTTCACATATCATCTATTATTTGAATGAGGACATATAGTTATTCTGTCCTAAAAAATGTATATGGGATGTATTTGATTGGAGGATATAAAGAAATATTTAATTAAAAATAGCCTGATCAATATTATAGAGAGAAGAGTAAAGGAGATAGAGAATTGCCCAGCTGGCATGGCTCAATGGTTGAGCATTGAAATATGAACCAAGTGGTCAGGGTTTGATTCCCAGTCAGGGCACATTCCCAGGTTGCAATTTGATCCCCAATGTGGGTAGGGCAAAAGACAGCCGATCAATGATTCTCTCATTATTAATGTTTCTATCTCCCTCTCCTTCTTTCTTCCTCTCTGAAATCAATAAAATTAATTTTGTAAAAAAAAAAAAAGATGAAGCACTATTGATTAGAAAGTTCAAAAAATTGTGTATTATTTTAAATGATTATTAAAGTATTTAATCTAATAAAAAAGAAATATGCAAATTAACCATCTCTCCAGGATGCCTAAGACACGCCCACCAGCCAAGCCACACCCACCAGCCAATCAGAGTGGCGGTATGCAAATTAACCCAGCAAAGATGGTGGCCAGCAGCCACAGAGCTAGAGTAAACAGCAGGCTTTCATTGCAACTGCCTGCCTTGGCTTGCTGAGCCTCTGCTCACAGTAACAATGTTTCAATTATAGAAGCCACGGAGCTGAAACAAACAGGAGGCTTCCTTACCTGCCTAGGCCTCTGCTCAAAGCAACAGTATTTCAATTACAGAAGATAAATAAATCCCAGAAACTTGATTCCAGCCAGCATTGCTGGGGCCTTGGGTCAATGGGAGCTGTGGGCAGCCTGAAAGCCTGAAAATGGCCCTCAGCCCCTCACCCAGGCTGGCCAGGTATCCCAGCAGGACTCAAACACTGAAGGAACTGTGGGCAACCTGAAAACGGCCATCAGCCCGTCACCCAGGCTTGCCACACCCCAATGGGGTGAGGGTTCACACTGGGAGGCTTGGCCAGCCTGCAAACAGCCATCAGGCCCTCATCCAGGCTGGCCAGGCATGCCAGCAGGTGGCCATCCTTTGAGGGGTCCCAGACTTCGAAAGGGCACAGGCTGGGCTGAGGGATCCCCCGAATGCACAAATTTTGTGCACCTGGCCCCTAGTATAGTAATAAGACTGTAATAGAATACAATATAATACTGTCCAAGTGATTGGTTCACACATTCCAAAATAAATTCTAACTTAACAAGCATAGTTCTAAAATTCTTATTTTTTTTAATCAACAGACTCATTTTTATCCTCCACACTACTAAAAATGATATTTAAAGGAAAATGAGTAGAACTATAGCTTGTCATTTTATATACAAGTACCAGAGGCCTAGTGTATAAAATTTGTGCTCTCGGGGGGATCCCTCAGAATGGCCTGTGCCCTCTTGCAGTCTGGGAGGTCTTGAGGGATGTCTGACTGACAACTCAGGCCTGCTGCAGGCCTAAGCCATCAGTCAGACACCCTTAGCACTGCTCTGGAGACAGGAGAGGCTCCCACCACCACCGCTGTGCTCGCCAGCCATAACCCTAGCTTCTGGCTGAGTGGCGCTCCCCCTGTGGGAATGCACTGACCATAAGGGGGCAGTTCCTGCATTGGGCATCTGCCCCTTGGTGGTCAGTGCACGTCATAGTGACCGGTAGTTCCACTGTTCAGTCTATTTACATATTAGCCTTTTATTATATAGGATTTTACAAAAATAATTACATACCCTCAGGCTTTCTCTAGTTCAATATCCTGTAATACCCACCCAGTGGATACTGTGAATTAAAGAATCCATTTCAAGTCTCAGTTTAGATGTTACTACCTCACAGAAGCTTTTCTCTTGATCACTCAAGCTAAAGCTACTCTCCTTTACAAACTTTTCGTAATTGTTAAGTATATTTGTGCAACTCAATATTTAGCTGCCTCCTCTTGGAGACTTTAAGGACAAGCTCTGTGAGGCTAATTGAGGGACAGAACACTGTACAAACAGCACCTAGCACTGTGATGAGCATGTAGTAAGGACTTGCACATGTTAGGGAAAAAATGAAACTTCCAATTTCAACTAAAACTTATGTTACTCTTTTTTAAAAAATTCTTTATTGTTGAAAGTATTACATATGCCCCTTTCTCCCCCGCCATTGTCCTCTCCCAGCCTGCCCCCACCCACCAGCCCTAGTCTTCACCGCCTCCCCTGACTCCACTGTCTGTACCCATTGGTTATGCTTATATGCATCTTTGGTTGATCTCTTATGTTACTCCTGATGTCACACCATAGTGCCCACATGTTTTACATGGCACATGCTTATCAAAGAAATTTTATAGGTGTAAAATATATTGTATTTCATACTACACATCTAAACTGTTGACGAATATTGTTTATTTTTTCTTATACAACTTCGTGTGTCTCTTTCTTACACAGCCTTGTTCCTGGATTCCAACTGAATGTCTACCTGTATTTATATAGGTTTGCTACCCTTTTTCCATTTCTAAATTTATGATATCTGCATTTCCATATCTTTCCCTCAATCTTCAGCAATTTGTCAAGCACCACTTTCTATCTGAAAAAATACCAATTCCATTTATTAGAAGAAATTCTTTTAAATTGTCTGCATGTATTTGAAAGCAATATTAGTTTTAGGTAGGCTTGCAACCATTTTTTTAAAGGTTTTAAAAATAATTTATGCATGGAATGAAATTTTAGAGAGCATTTGAAATTCAAAATCTTTATTTTTTATTTTAATAAATGAGAGCTAGAATGTTTAAGTAACTCACCCACAGCTCCCTGTATGCCTCTGGTAATATTCTTAGTTAACTTGGGTAATAAGAATCTCTAGGGTTTTTCCACCACACTCCTGGAGAAAAAAAATGAAGGTCCACTGCTAGAGGGCTAAGAAATGTCATATCCTGCCTTAGCCGGTTTGGCTCAGTGCATAATGCCTCAGGCTGCTGACTGCAGAGTCTGGGTTTAATTATGACCAAGGGCATGTACCTAGGTTGCAGGCTCCTCCCTGGCCGGGGCCCAGGTCAGGGCATATGCAGGAGGCAACCAATCAAAGTGTTTCCTCTCACTTTGATGTTTGTCTCTATTTTTCCCTTCTCTTCCACATTCTCTAAAAATCAATGGAAACATATCCTCAGGTGAGGATAAAAAAAAAAAGAAATGTCATATCCTATGAAAGACACACCTTGAAAATGCTTAAAGAAAGTCATCATTTTTTTAATGGTGAAGGGACTGGAGTCTGTGTTGATGAAAACACCTTGGTGGCCGTGGTGACTGGCAGTGGCTGCAGCAGTGGGGTGATGGGGCTGGTGGCTTCCCCTGATTAGCCTGGTCGCCTCCCACAAAGGAAGGCCAGACTGTGGCTTAGGCCTGCTCCCTCAGGGGATTAGGAAGCGGGCCTAAGCCATCAATAGGACACCACCTGAGGGCTCCCAGTACGTGAGAGGGGGAAGGCTGGGCTGAGGACCCCCCCAAGTAAACAAATTTTGTGCATCGGGCCCCTAGTCTAATCTAATAAAAGAGTGATATGCAAATTAAGCATCACTCCGAGGCACCTAAGCCATGCCCACCAGCCAAGCCACACCCCCAGCCAATCAGAACGGCTGTATACAAATTAACCCAGCCAAGATGGAGGCTGGCAGCCACGGAGCTAAAGTAAACAGTAGGCTTTCATTGCAATTGTCTGCCTAGGCCAGCTGGGCCTCCGCTCAAGGTAACAATTTCAATTATAGAAGATAAATAAACCCCAGAAGCTTGATTCCAGCCAGCCTCACTGGGATGTTGGGTCAATAGGAACTGTGGGCAGCCTGAAAACAGCCCTCAGCCCCTCACCCAAGCTGGCCACATCCTCCTGGGGTGAGGGTGTCACACCATTGGGGGGTCTTGGCCAGCCTGCAAACAACCATTAGCCCTTCACCCAGGCTGGCCAGACACACCAGCAGGTGGACATCCCCCAAAGGGTCCCAGACTGTGAGAGGGCACAGGCTGGGTTGAGGGACCCACCCCCCGACAAGTACAGAAATTTTTGTGCACTGGGCCCCTAGTATATACATAAAAGCCCAGTGACCGAACATTGGAATGACCAGAATGACCCATCAACCAGTCGCTATGACACACACTGACCACTAGGAGGCAGACGCTCAAAGCAGGAGCTGCCTCCTAGAGGTCAGTGCACTCCCACTGTGAGAGTTACACTAGGCTGACTAGGATGAGTGGCACCCCACAGTGGGCCGATCTCCGCAGGCCACACAAACCACCAGTGCACAAACTCATGCACTGGGGCCTCTAGTCATCTAATAAGTGTAAAGCCTTTAACTGTGAACTTCATATATATATTTCTATTTATTTAGGTTTTCTTTAATTTCACACATTGTTTTATAAATTTCATATCTGCACATTTTTCACTAAATTTATTTATATTTTATTATATTTAATGCTATTGTAAGTTGATTTGTTTATGTAATGTAATTTGCCAGTTGCTTGTTCATTGTAAATATAAATACAATTTACATTATTTATTTTCATTTTACCCTACAAATTGGCTTAAATCCACTTATTAGTTTTAGCACTTTTCTGATGTTCCTAGAGATTTTATATGATACATTCATGTCATCTGCAAACATATACAGTGTTTTTCTTTCTTTCTAAAACATGCTTCATCACTTTCTTTTATTTTCTTATCTCTTTCTCCTCCCCCTCCTTTCTTCTTTACCTCTTTTCTTTCTCTCTTTTACATTCACTAGTTTTGACCTCTAGCACAATATTGCATTCTTCTCAATCTTAGGTAGAAATCATTAACTATTTCAATACTAAGATGGTAGCTGTAGAATTCTTTTCTAAACATTTTATCCATTTGGAAATGCTCCCTTCTATTCTTAGCTTGCTGAGAGTCTTATTATAAAAGGGTGTTAGATTTTATGAGTTCTTCCTATACCTCTACTGAAATAATCACATAAGTGTCTCCTCTTTTCTATTAATATGGTGGATTTTCAGATATAAACTAAACTTGCATTACTAAGATAATCTCCATTTGGTCATAGGATATTATCATTTTTTTAAATACTGCTTTGAGTAATTTTGCATCTAAATTCATAACAAACAGTCTCTCACTTTCTTCTCTTGTGACATCTCTGGCTTTAGCGATAACACTGGCTTATGTTGGGAAATGTTCCTTCCTCTTTTTTTTTTTTTTTTTTTTTTTAACTGTGTTTCATATAACTACTCAGTGAATATCTCTGGGCCTGGAGTTTTCCTTGTGTGAAGTGTTGAATGTGAATTCAATTTCTTTACTGATCCAGGATACTTTGCATCTCCTTTTCTTATTGAGTCAGTACTAATGATTTGTGTTAATTTCATTCAAGGTGCTCAATTTATTGGCATAAAGTTTTCCATACTACTTCTTTATTATTTTTCAAATTTTGGTAGACTGTGTTATTGTGGCTATTATTCAGTACTATTATGCACTGACCGTTTATCATTCTCCTGCATGATAAGAAAAAAAGGCAGTTTTCTCTGGCTACCAGGGCTTTTCTTTTTTATTTAGAGTAATTAAGCATGAAGATAGAGCAAATGGTTTTTAGGTCCTCAATCAATTAGAAAGGGGATAGAAATATACACACACACACACACAAAAGGCTAATATGCTAAGTGTCAGTCCAGGTAGTGACATCACATAGTAACACACAGCTTCCTCTCCCTAGGAATGACTAGCCTCCTAGCAGTTTCTTCAGCCCAGGAACATGACTTGCTTTATAGTCAGGTGGAAACATTTTACACTTTAACCAGATGTCTGTGAAGCATTTTCCTGAGCCTCATCTCACTTGATCCTCACAGAAGTCCTGGAGTAGGTAGATAGGAGACTCTGTGGAATCCTATTTTCTTTGCATTAGCCAGAAAATGGAAATTTAGAAAGCTTAGAAACTTGACCCAAGAGAAAAGAAATAAGAAATAGTGGACCATGAAAATGACTTCAGGTTTTTTCACTGCATAGAATATAGTGAAACACTGCAATGCTGAAATTAAATATTTTACCCTTTGTTCTCCCTGCATGATCTATAATAATAATCTGCTTTGTGTTGATATTTACTGCTGTTTGCTGACAAGTATCTGGAAGAGAAATTGGGGTGCTTCACTGGGCTGAAAACAGTTTAGCTAAATCAGAAAGCAGGTCTCATTAAGCAGGTTTATTCTATATCTATAAAAGACTAAGTTAACTTGTGCATGCACAATACATATGAAGCTCTCACTGGCGCCAATCATATGCAAATGTTTCCATTATTGATTGTGAATTTGGTTGACACTTCTATTATAGAGAAAGGTTGAATAGCAATATTAAAATATTTCTTCTAATTAATTTACTTTCAATGTGCATGAATTCATGCACTGGGACACTATAGTAGTTTTATAATAGTTATTCTAGTTCAAAGATAGCTTTTAATTTTTATTTTTAAATTTAATACCTAGTAAATTTATTATTATATATTAACTAGAAGCTCAGTGCACAAAAAATTTGTGCACTCGGCAGGAGGAAGGCGGTCCCTCAGCCTGGCCTATGCTTTCTCATAGTCTGGGACTCCTCAGTGGATTTATTTAAATTAATAAACTTGGCAGTCAGATATCCCTCTAGCAGCCCGGGAGCCCTCGGGGGATGTCCACTTGCCAGTGGGAAACAGGCCTAAGCTGCAGTTGAACATCCTTAGCACTGCTGAGGAGGCAGGAGAGGCTCTCACAACCACCGCTCTATTAGCAGCCGTCAGCCTGGCTTGTGGCTGAGCAGAGCTCCCCCTGTGGGAGCACACTGACCACCAGGGGCAGCTCCTGCATTGAGCATCTGCCCCCTGGTGGTCAGTGTGTGTCATAGTGACCAGTCATTCCCAGTCATTTTGCTGTTAGGATAAATTTGCATATTATCCTTTTATTATATAGGATAGAGGCCTGGTGCATGGGTGGGGGCTGACTGGTTTGCTCTAAAGGGTGTCCCGGATCAGGGTGGGGGTCCTGCTGGGGTGCCTGGCTGGCATGGGTGAGGGGCTGATGGCTGTTTGAAGGCTGGCAAAACCCCCAGCAGGGACCCTCACCCCATGAAGGTGGGGCTATCCTGGGTGAGGGCCTGATGGGTGAGAGCGAGGCTGGCTGGAAGCAGGTATCTGGGATTTATTTATCCTCTATAATTGAAACTTTGTTGCCTTGAGTGGAGGCCACAGCCGGCCTAGGCGGGTGGGGAAGTTTAGCTTCCTCCGTAAATGGGGCAAGCAAACCTCCTATTTGCTTTAGCTCTGTGGCTTTTATAATTGAAACTTTGTTGCTTTGAGCAGAGGCCACAGCCGGCTTAGACAGGCGGGAAATTTAGTTTCGTCCATCGCCCAGGCAAGCAAACCTCCTGTTTGCTCTAGCTCTGTGGCTGTCGACCACCATCTTGGTTTGGTTAATTTGCATACAGTTGCTCTGATTGGCTGGTGGGCATGGCTTAGGGTGTAGCAGAGTGATGCCAATTAGCATATTACTCTTTTATTAGATTAGATTACTGTTGTTACTGCTGCTATTCTTACTATTGTATTTGAGTGATTACTCTATGCTTTGATCCTTAGTAAGAATTATTAGAGGCCCGGTGTACAAATTCGTGCATGGGTGGGGTCCCTTGGCTAGGCCAGCATTTGGAACCAATTGGGGCTGTCTCACCCAGTCCCGATGGGGGCAATGAGGGCTGGCCAGCCAGAGAGGAACTGCAGGAGGGCTCCAGGGCATGTCTGGCCCTCTCACCCAGTCCCCATCGGCCAGAACCCAGCAGCAAGCTAATCTACTTGTGGGTGCATCTACTCCTTGTTGGTCAGTGTGCATTATAGCAACTGGTCGAGTGGTCAACCAGTCACCAACTGGTCAGACACAGCATATCACACTTTTATTATATAGAATATCTATCTATATCTATATCTATATCTATATCTATATCTATATCTATATCTATATCTATCAATATCTATATATGTACTAGAGGCCTATTGCAGGAAGATTCCTGGAAGAATAGGGCTTCCTCAGCCTATTCCTGCAAGAATAGGGCTTCCTGAGCCAGAGCGAAGCAGAGAAGAGAGCGAAGCCCTCCAAGGCAGGCTTCGCTCCCTTCTCCGCTGCCTCGCTTCCTCCCATCTCTGCTGCCTTGCTTCCTCCCAGCTCCACTGCCTTGATTGCTCCCTTCTCAGCTGCTTTCCTCCCTCCCATCTCCGCTGCCTCACTCCCTGCCTTCTCTGCTATCCTCTCCCTTCCGCAGCACTTGGCTTCCTTCTAGGCTGTCTTCAGTCTTCGCTCGGTGCCTGTGTATGCAAATTAACTGCCATCTTGGCTGGGTTAATTTGCATATTGTCGCTCTGATTGGCTGGTGGGTATGGCTTGGTTGGTGGGCACGTGGCTTACGTGTCTAAGAGTGAGGATTAATTTGCATATTACTCTTTTATTAGATAGTAATAAAAGAGTAATATGCAAATTAGGCGCTACTCCACAACAAAGATGGCTGCCCCCATAGTCACAAGAGGCCAACCCCATAGCCACAAGATGGCAGTGCCCAGTCCGGCTCAGTCCTGCCACTGAATTGGTCAGGCCTGTTAATCAGGCAGGTGGTGGGGGACACGGGGCCGGGGAGTGGAACAGATGATCAGAGGGGCCTGGGAGTGCCCCTCCTAAGCCTGAGGCCTCTGACGAAGGCCTCAGGCATGGGAAAGGGAGAAGCCAGTGATCAAAAGGGGCAAGAGTGGAGCGGGTGATCCGAGGAGTATGAGGGTGCCATAACCAGGCATAAGACCTGGGCCAGAGGGCTCAGGCCAGGGCAGGGGCAAGGCTGGAAATCACAGGGCCAGGGGCGGAGGCTGTGATCTCAGGAGTCTGGGCACTGGTGGAGCCGGCAAAGTAGGGGTCTGAGAATCCCCTGCCCAGGCCTGTAGCCTTGGCCAAAGTCTGTAGTGGGGCAGGAATGGAATGGGCGATCTCAGGGCCTGGGCAGGGGCAAAGCCAGTAATCAGAGGGGCAGGGGCAGAGCCTGCAATCACAGGGGTCTGGGCATAGGTGGAGCTAGCAATGCACGGGTCTGAGGGTTATCTGCCCAGGCCTGCAGCCTTGGCCAGAGGCTGCCAGTGGGGCAAGGGAAGAGCAGCGATGACAGGGGGCAGGATCAAAGCGGGTGATAGCAGTAGCCTGAGCTCTGTGAAGCCGGCAATCAGAGGGGCTTGGAGGTCCCCTGCCCAGGCCTGCATCCTCAGCCAGACGTTACACACATGGGCAGGGGTGGAGCTGGGATTGGAGGGGCAGGGGTGGAGCCAGTGATCTGAGTGAACTACAGAGGAAACACCTTTTTTGACTGCTCATTGGCTAAACTCCCTGTACATCACTGGTAATATTCTTAGTAACTTGGGTAATAAGAATCAAAAAGGAGATCTAGAGTTTTTCTACCATACTCCTGGAGAAAAAAAATGAAGGTCCAGAGCTGGAGGGCTTAGAAATGTCATATCCTACCCTAGCCAGTTTGGCTCAGTGCATAATGCCTCAGCCTGCCGACTGCAGGGTCTGGGTTCAATTCTGACCAAGGGCATGTACCTAGTTTGCAGGCTCCTCCCTGGCCAGGGCCCAGGTCAGGGCATATGCAGCAGGCAACCAATCAAAGTGTTCCTCTCACTTTGATGTTTCTCTCTGTTTTTCCCTTCTCTTCTACATTCTCTAAAAATCATTGGAAACGTATCCTCAGGTGAGGATAAAAAAAGAAAGAAAGAAAGAAATGTCATATCCTCTGAAAGACACATCTTGAAAATGCCTAAAGAAAGTTGTCATTTTTTCATGGTGAAGGGACTGGAGTCCGTGTTGATGAAAACGCCCTAGTGGCCGTGGTGACTGGCAGTGACTGCAGCAGCGAGGTGATGAGGCTCGTGGCTTCCCCTGATTAGCCTGGTCGCCTCTCACAAAGGGAGGCCCGACTGGGGCTTAGGACCGCTCCCCAAGGGGAGCAGGGAGTGGGCCTAAGCCATCAGTAGAACACCCCCTGAGGGCTCCCAATATGTGAGAAGGGGCAGGCTGGGCTGAAGACCCCCGCCCCAGTGCACGAATTTCGTGCACCAATCCCCTAGAGTGTGTGTGTGTGTGTGTGTGTGTGTACAAATCTTGTGCACCAAGACACTAGTACATATATAAAGTATAATATTTACAAAAACTATGCAAGGTAGGTACTATTATTATATCCAATTATAGGTAAAGAAAGGATGGTATATAGAAGTTACGTAATTTTCCTAAGGGTACATAGCTAATAAATGACAGAGTTAGGATTTGAACTTAAGCAGTTTTACTCTGAAATCTGTATTGTATTTGTTTGATAGCTTGAATATACTCTATCGTGCAGTGAAAAGCTAAATGTATTGTACCAAAAATCCATCTTTAATTTGAGCTACATAAATGTAAAATAGCCCGGCTGGTGTAGCTTTGTAGTTGAGCATCGACCCATGAACCAAGAGGTTGGGGTTTGATACTGGAACAGGGCACATGCCTGGGGTTGCAGGTGCGATCTTCAAGAGGGGGCGTACAGGAGGCAGCCAATCAATGATTCTCATCATTAATGTGTCTATCTCTCTCCCTTTCCCTTCCTCTCAGAAAACAATAAAAAAAATATTTAAATTTCTTTAAAAAAATGTAAAATAAAGTGAGCTCACATTTTACACTAAATAGTAGTTCCAGGTTGTTATAAAGTTATAACATAGCATAAATTATAGTGGTAGTAGAACATTGTAATTTTTAATATCAGTGTAATGTCAGTACACATTGCAGTCCCAGGATGCACAGAGTTTACTTGGATAGAGTGACACATGAAACACCTACCTCTGTCATTAGCAGTTATCTGAATAGGAACAATGCCAAGAATTATAGAGCAAGCTGTCATTACCTTTGAGAGCCAGAGATATCAGAGGAACTGAGAAAGAAGCAAGAAGAAAATCTTAAAATGTAATCATATGAAAGATCAGAAAGCCAGGGACAACAAAGGAAGAGCAATAGAGTCTTGGAGGTCAAAACAAGTAGTTACACATTGCACTGGATAAAGACAAATAAATCTTATCCTAAGACAGAGCCTGGGTGCTCTGTAGTGGATTTTGATTGGTTTTGATTGTGTTTTAATTTAGATGGAATTACAAGGACTGCTCTGTAGTGACTGAAGCAATAAGAACATTGCAGTTAAAATAATCATACTAATGACACATACAAAGAAAAATGATACTAATGTATTTGCACATATACATGTGAATAAAATTATGAATTTAGAGACACAGAAGTATAGAAACAGCCTATAACCTGACAAAGACATGCTTATACATAAGGATACCTATTCCAAACTTTCTACAAAGAGAAGGTTTTATAAACCTTCCACATTTCCTGAAAATTTCAGTTATTCCAAATGTAAATAAATTTTTCATTGGCAGAAACTCTCACAGAAATTGGTAGGAAAAGTTTTTGTCAGATATTCAGTATAAACAGAGGCTTTAGGTACATCGTGGAATTCTCCAATGAATCATAAGTTTGAGGTTCTGTGAACTGACTTCTATTTTTATCATTTTTAGGACTTTTATTCATCTTAATCCTCTACACTTAACCCTCCTAAAGACTGGCTAAGGTATAAAAAATATCTTTAACTTTAAACATTTCAGAATTGCATCCAATCATATTTTTAGTTTTCTCCCTTGGCTTTATATCATGAAATGAAAAGAACATATTCTATATGAGAAAGCAAACCTAAAAAGGTTCAAAAGGTAACAAAACATTGTTTCCTACATACATAATGATATAATAAAGCAAACAAGAATGTATATTTGGGTAAAAATACTTGGAAGATAATATGTTGAATTTCATTTTAAGAAATTAGTGTTTAAAGTTTATAATCAGCTCTGGCAGGTAGCTAAGTGGTTAGAGTGTAGAATCCACACACACACACACACACACACACACACACAGAGTTGTGGGTTCCATTCATAGTCAAGGGCATGTACCTGGGTTGTGGATTCGCTCCCCAGTTTCTCTCTCTCTCTCTCTCTCTTCCCCCTCCCTCCTTCCCTTCCACTCTCTCTGAAAAGCAATGGAAAAAATATCCTCTGGTGAAGATTTTTTTTTAAGTGTATAATCAAATTTTACTTTGGCAATAGTTGATGATGCTGTTTTCTGTTTTGAAAACAATTTCAGAATAGCACCTAAAGCAGGTCCAACTGGCAATCTTATCATAAGGACAATTCTAGTAAGACCAAGAACATTGAATTTCTTTTTAGGCCCTAAAATTCTGGGAAGTATTAGAATAAAAATCACCTACAATCCCCTTTTATCTTATGAAGAAACATTTTTTACTAAAAATCTTAATACAAAAATTTGGTTGTGAGCCAAAATCATCAATATTTGTTTAAGGGGAAAAAAAGATATTGTGTCTCTAATCTATTGTGAGTTAATATGTTCCATAAACAATCCTGGAAGGAGGCTGCACTCTGAGCATAAATTGGTATAGATCGCTTTGCTCTCACAGACAGCGATACAGTATTTTCTGCTGAATGAGAAAAAGTTTAAAGGCATAAATCAAGATAAAGCAATCAAATGACAAAGGATTACAGAGCCCCAAACCTTTTTCTTAGTGAATGCTGTGACACATTGATTTTCTACTAAAGATAAAAGCTGAAATCATGTGTCATCAATACCAGCTAGCAAAACTATTTGGTTCAATATTTTATACTGTTAAAAAAACTTTTGGAGAAAAAACAAATCTGAAGTGTTTCACATGATCAAAACCAGTTTGGAACAGCAGAGAAAAACACACTTGAAAGACATTTCATAGACACTTATTTGTAGAGAATAAACAATACCTCAGAAGAAAATAAACTGTTACTTTTGTTTGTCCAGCCTAATACACAGCTCCTGTCTGAATATGAAGATTCTTACCTGGTCAGATACTTACAAGTACAGTTTTTAGCAAAATAACCTAGCGTTGACATTCTAATAAACTTCTTCATATGACTGCTTCACACAAGTATAATCAAATACTTCCTTATAAAGAAGAGGCCAGCAAGGCAGCTGTTAGTATATCCATCACTTCTATGCAAATTCCAAAATGGCAACTAAGATTTCCTTCCCTTTCAGAGCCCCTCAAGCTGACAATCTCACTGTGGCAAATTTGCTCAAACATGGCAACCCCCACACAAGTATACCAGTCCATGTTTTCTTACTCCATTCTACCAAACCAGAAGGCAGGATAAAGTGATTTGGAAGTATCTATAAGAAGAAAGAGTGCAAATGACTTGTATATGCAGCACCAGAGAGAAAAAGAAAGAAACAAAAATATAGTTACAGGGAGTTTCAAAATGGGGCATAGACTGTGAAGTGATAAGGGACATACTGGAAATAAAGCATTCATTTATACTTAACTAGGGGCCCAGTGCACAAAATTCATGCGGGGGGGGGGGGTGTTCCTCAGCCCAGCCTGCCCCTCTCACATATTGGGAGCCCTCAGGGGGTGTCCCACTGACAGCTTAGGCCCGCTCCCTGCTCCCCTTGGGGAGTGGGCCTAAGTTGCAGTCTGGCCTCCCTTTGTGGGAGGCAACTGGGCTAATCAGGGGAAGCCACCATCACCCCACTGCTGCAGCCACTGACAGTCACCGTAGCCACCAAGGTATTTTCATCAACACAGACTCCAGTCCCTTCACCATGAAGAAATGACAACTTTCTTTAGGCATTTTCAAGATGTGTCTTTCATAGGATATGACATTACTTTCTTTCTTTCTTTTTTTTAATCCTCATCTAAGGATATGTCTCCATTGATTTTTAGAGAATGTGGAAGAGAAGGGAAAAACAGAGAGAAACATCAAAGTGAGAGGAACACTTTGATTGGCTGCCTCCTGCATATGCTCTGACCTAGGCCCTGGCCAGGGAGGAGTCTGCAACCTAGGTACATGCCCTTGGTCAGAATTCAACCCACACCCTGCAGTCAGCAGGCTGAGGCATTATGCACTGAGCCAAACTGGCTAGGGCAGGATATGACATTTCTTAATCCTCTAGCTCTGGACCTTCATTTTTTTCCTCCAGAAGTGAGGTGGAAAAACCATAGAACAATTTTTGGATTCTTATTACCCAAGTTACTAAGAATATTACCAGTGGCATACAGGGAGCTTAGCAAATGAGTGGTAAGAAAAGGTGTTTCCTCTGTAGTTCACTCCTATCACCAGCTCCACCCCTGTCCCTCCAATCCCAGCTCCACCGCTGCCCAGGCCTGTAGCCTCTGGCTGAAGATGCAGGCCTGGGCAGGGGACTCCCAGGCCTCTGCAATTACCAGCTCTAATCCTGCCCCCTGACATCACTGGCTCTGCCCTTGCCCCACTGGAAGCCTCTGGCCATGGGCGCTGCCAACTTGTGGCTATGGGAGTGGCCATCTTTGTGATGGAGTGACGTCTAATTTGAATATTACTCTTTTATTAGACATGATGAGGCTATGGGCACCGCCATCTTGTGGCTATAGGTGCCACCATCTTGTGGCTATGGGGGCGGCCAACTTTGTGACAGAGTGACATCTAATTTGCATATTACTCTTTTATTAGATAGGATAATTTTCTATCCCTTTTTACCAACTAGTTGGCCATTTTAAGAATTCAAGCTCACAACCCAAATCTTTCTTCCTTTATCTTTCTTTTGTTTTCTCCAAAATGGATTACAGAAATACTAGAGGCCCAATGCACGAAGTTCAGCAAGTGGCTCAGCCCTCACAGCCCTAGCTTCGTCTGGAAGGTCATGCATACGGTTGTTCTGCTGTTTGGTCTAATTAGCATATTAGCTCTTTATTATATAAGA
>PVJC01026904.1:0-23624 GCA_004026665.1 Murina feae | reverse complement strand
AATGTCCATACTACCGAAAGCAATCTATAAATTCAATGCACTTCCCATTAAAATACCAACAGCATATTTTACAGACTTAGAATGAACTATCCAAAAATTCATCTGGAATAAAAAAAGACCTCGAATAGCTAAAGCGATCCTGAGAAAGAAGAACAAAGTAGGTGGGATCTCCATACCAGACATCAAGTTATACTACAAAACCACTGTTATTAAAACAGCTTGGTACTGGCGCAAGAATAATTTTAATTGTTTTTAATTGTTATTTTATAACAAATGAGAAAGCAGAGGCTCTAAGAAGTTAAACAATTTGATTAAATTAATATAGTGCTTTATTTTCTTCCTAGAATTTATTACTACCAAAGAATTAATTTTCAGACACATATTTATTTATCAGTAAGGTATAAGCTAAATAAAATCAGGCTTTTGCTATACTAACTGTGACTAAAACAGCGATTGTCTCTTGGTGGGTCATAAAAGTATAACAAATGTCTGTTTGTGAGTATGTGTGCGTGCATACACACAGTGACCTGAGAGAGAATTGACCGTGAGTTATGCTTGCTACCGTGATGCTGTCACTGCAAGAATTAGAGTGCCAGGATCCTGTTGTAAAGTTCAGTTCCCGTTCCCATGAAAAGGCAGGCAGGCAACAAACAAGAGCAGAATAGGAATCAGAGTTTCATTTTGTCCATAGATGTCTAAGTGGCTATTATCATATCCAGATCACAATTAACAAGGTTGAGTAGCAACTCTGATTAGGAACAAAGCCTAATTACAGCCGGTTTTCTCTCCCCCCAGTCTAATAATTGAGAGTAATACGCTTAGATAGAAGTGGAAGAGAATAAGGAACAGGAGGAGCAGGAGGAGAGACCAGCTCCCCCTAGAATAAGCCTGAATCTCAGATACACACTCAGTCATTTAAACAACAAAGAGATTTCGGTCCTTGTGCTATGTTGGTCCAGGACCTACTATCATTGCTTTTTTAAAAAAATTGAATTTATTAGAGTGATATTGGTTAATAAAATTATACACGTTACAAGTAAACAATTCTACAATATATCATCTGTATGGCGATTGTCAGAGGGAAGGGTGTGTGTGTGTGGGGGGTGGACGAAGGTGACGGGGATAAACGGTGATAGAAGGAGACTTGACTTGGGATCCTAGGATGATTGCTACAAAGGGATGAAAAAAGAAGGAAGTATATGAAAGGGGAGTCTGGATTTCTGTCCCTTTGAAACAATAATTCCTCTGATTGTCAACTCTGGCCAAATCCCAAATGTTTCTAACCAATCTCATTACCAACATGTTTCTTAGAGGAGAGGTTCATGAAAGATTCGAAGGCGTGACAGGAGGAAATGAGGAGATATTTTGTTCATCTCTCCCTACATTTTCCCTTATTAACCCTACAACCAAAAACCAATAGGTGAGGAATTTGCTCTGGTGCCTGTTCTCAGGTGCAGACAGGATAAAAGGAGGCATAGATGCTGAAGCTGAAAATAAGAGATGTCATGAACATGAAAGTATTTTTTCAGAGTTCTCATGTACAACATTGGGTTTGGGGGTGCTACATACAAAGTTAACTTAACGGTGTTTCTCCCTTCTGGAAACTCAAAATCAAACAGTGGCATTAAAAGAAATCAATAGCATTATAGGGAGAAATTGTAGAATTGAAGAAGTAATTATGCATTTCATTCAATCTAACAGTTAGACACAAAACATTCTTTTTTTTCTCCAATAAAAGTGATGTATGCTCACCTCTAGTCTTCATTTTGGTGCCTCGAATGGGAAGACTTGTTAAAGGTTTTGGCAAGGACCTTGGAGGTTTTTATGAAATGTAGATTTGATAAAGCTTTGCTAAGCTAGTTTTACCAAGCCATCATTTATATATAATATGAGAATAAAGGACATAGAGTGAGTTATCCATGGTTACACACACCTTAGTTAAAAGCAAAGATGGTCTACAACATGAATAAACTGAATCATAGGGTTTTCATTTTTTATCTCATAGGCCCCACAGTTAACCCATACCCAGTTCAGTATTCCTGATTTATCATGCTTCTTCCACGTGTTAGCCCATGCACACTGGTTCACTTTCCATCACCTTCTCCAAATGGCTGAAACCCAAGCCGTACACACTTCACATGTAGCGGAAGAGACCAATAATTATATTTTTGCTCTTTTAAGAACTGTTGCTGAATGTCTCTCTGGTCCAATTCATCATTTAAATCTCTCTCAAACATGATAAGACACTTACCAAGTGTAAACTATACCCTCGTTCTCTGCTACTGGCATAAGAATTTCACTTTCATCTCTCTGTTCTCCTTTAAGCGCCTTGTTATATCTACTCACTGTCTTAAGATATAAAAAACAAATAATGCAAGAAAGTGCATTCTAGGTTTTGGATTTCAAAGCCAAAGCTCTTGGGAAAACTATGAACATCAGGGTATAGCCAAAATGACTGGGAGAAAATAAAATAAAGAACAAACAAACAAATAGATAATTAACAAGTCTCCTCTTCCATCCCCACCCTCCTTCCCTCGCCTGGATTGTGGCAGACAATATTTTTCTGTAAGGCAATATGGAGAAACACTTCAGAGCAGAGGTATCAATTCGTCCTGCATAGACACACACACACAAAGCTCCCTTTTTCTGCGCACAGTCTGGTCATACCCTTAGATAGACATGGGGGAGAGTAAGGGACAGCACAAGTGCCTTGAGATGACAATAAGACATCAGAAGCAAAGCATGCAGGCCAGGCCAGGCAAATTGGAGCCACGTTGCCCAGATGGAAATGCTTCTGTCCCAGCAGGGAACAGAATCAATGCAGTATTCTAGCGCCTCCAAGTGGGAAACTGATGTAGTGAAGGGAGCATTGAAAGCTGACAGAAAGGGACTTGAAGATTCTGGCGTATCTGAGTGGAAATCCATGTGAGCACAACTGAGGAATAAGAGCCTTGGGTCTTCCCAACCCCAGGTTGAAGCTATGTCCAGCTCTCCAGAAATGAGATTTAGACATCCAGCTAGCAGCCAATAAAAAAAGAAAACAAAAGCAGCAAGTAAACTGAGATTAAGTTTCTGCCACCATGGTGGAATAACAAAGATTTACAATGGAAATAAACTTGAGAGAACTCATAGAGAAACAAAAAGAAAAACACAGGTTTTTAAAGCGGGATCCAGTCTTATCACAGAAGCAACAATCTTCTCTCAAGACCCAGTTCTCTGACAAAATTGACATTGCTCCAGATGGATTTGGCAACCAAGTACCTTGAAGTAGTTGTTGTATGTCCTAAAGGCATCTTGTTTTATACTAACATATATTGTCATGGATGATGCTGATGATCTCTGACTATTCATGTGCACAGTAAGGTTTTATAAAAGGGTGGACAGAACTTACAGTTTGATGATCTCACGAAGAAAAAGCATATATGCCCATATGCTATGTAATTTCCATGTCCCTTTTCTGTTAAATGTCCACATCAATATTATTCCTCATTTGGATGAACTGAGTGGACCTGCTTTTATTGAGCAAATGAAGTTATTAAACTTCTCAGGCTCCCACCTGTCCCCAGGTGCCCTGTTTGTCAATATTGCTTTTCTTGAAGAGATTATCAGAAAAGATAATTCTGTGAATCAAAACATTCCATATATCAGAAAACATATGTGTTCATTCATGTTTATCATTGAGGTTGACAGGTATGAACTCCAAATACAAAATGTGAAGAAGCAGAGAAGGATAAGAAGCCATCGTTGGATTTCTTGGTAGCTTTAACTTATTTGGGTCTTGATTTCCTATGTTGTGTAAAACTGATCTATAATAACAAAAGCATAATATGCTAATTAGAGTGGACAACCTTCCGGAAGAGGCAGAGGCAGCTGCAGCAGTAGCAGCAGCGGTGGCGAAGGCTGAGCTACTTGCATGAATTTCCTGCATCAGCTTCAAGTATTAAATAAATGTGTATGATCTTGTTTTCTTTACTTACAATGTTTCATGTTACAGGAGCCCTAGCCAAGAACTTAGGAGGGCAGAAGAAAAAGACAGAACCTTTCTATACAGACACTACACAAGTGACAAATAATTGTACAATAAGCACCCCCCCCCCAAAAAAATCAACAGTATTAGGCCTCAGGGACATACAAATTAAAACCACAATGGCATTCTACTACATACCTATGGGAAGGGCTAAAATAAAAAGGGTTGATGGTACTAAGTGTTAGCAAGAATATCGACAAGAGCCTTCATAAATGCTGGCAAAAATATATGGCAATGGCGCTTTCAAAAACTCTGAAAGTTTCTTTAAGAAGTAAAGCGTACGGTCACAATATGACCAATATGAATAGAAAAGAAACAAAAATGTGTGTCCATACAAAGTCTTGTAATGTGATGTGATGATTGCAACAGCTGTGGTTTTAATAACCAAACATAACAAACACCACAAATTCAGATTTAAATGGACAAGCAACACATCATCGGTGCTCTCAGGAGAAAAACAAAGAAGGAAGAAAAGACAGGAGAGAGGGAGGAAGGGAAAGAGGACTGAAAAATGAGTAGTAGTCTCTATTTGTGCTACTTTCTAATTTATCCTATATAATAAAAGTCTAATATGCTAAGTGTCCAGTTGGCCATTCAACCAATCAAAGCATAACATGCTAATGATATGCTAAGACTGCTCAACTGCTCGCTATGACATGCACTGACCATCAGGGGGCAGGTGCTCAATGCAGGAGCTGCCCCATGGTGGTCAGTGAGCACCCACAGCGGGAGCACTGCTCAGCCAGAAGCCAGGCTCATGGCTGACAAGTACAGCGGTGGTGGTGGGAGCCTCTTCCACCTCTGCAGTAGCACTAAGGGTGTCTGACTGCTGGTTTAGGACATCCTTACACCTATGGGGAGCAGGCCTAATCTCTCACTCACACATTCCCTGAGGACTGTAAGACTGTGAGAGGGCACAGGCTGGGCTAAGGGATGCCCCCCTCCTCCAAGTGCATGAATTTAGTGCACCGGGCCTCTAGTGTTTTCATAAGGACAGAACTTAAAAGTTGTCATTTGTTTAACATTTCTCCCCTCTTCTTCACACAGTGATTATGACTTATTTTGCTTTTGAAAAAATCTTTCACCCTATAAACAATATTTTTGAAAGAACACACGTGCATGTATTTATGTGGTCATGTGCGTGCACACACACACATAGACACACACATACACACATACTTATGTAAAAGTAATCCCTTTTGTCCCCTTAAATTCTAAATGCAGGCAGAAAGTTTTTAAAGATACACATGGTAAGAATGATCATCACTCTCTTGTGCAGGGCTTGGACATTTGTGGGGCACTAATATTATCATAAAAGAATAACACAACCCTTGTTGCATCATTATTGGTTTGTGCATTTTATGTTCATTGGTGGGGATGCACCATCTGCACGATCAGTGCTCAGCTAGAGACTTAGGTGCACGTTGTATTCCCAGACGTAAAACCAAAGCACCTAGAAGAGCTGGAATAATTATTGAATATTTTAAAAGTACATGTGCATAACATAAGCACTAATGTTCCCCTGATTCTCATATTATATAATTTAGCCTTGTGTCTTTCCTTTTATTTTAATTTCCATATGAGCTAAGGAGTATTTCTATGTTGAAAGTATAAAACAGAGCAGAGCACACAGAGAGAATTCCAAGCACTGCACACATATTTTGAACCTTATGTATTATTAATAGTTATGATAAAAATAAGTACAATATATTGATCACCAAACCTATAACCACTGCTGTGGTAAGAGGTTGGTGTTATAACATATTCTTATGCTGGTATAGGTCTTATTTCTACAGATATGGAGACGGACGTCGGGGGTAAAGCAAAACTTATTCAAGGTCAAATAGCAAACAGGTGGCAGAACTATTGATTTCAGAGAGGGGGAGTGAGAGAAAGAAACATCAAGAAGACAGAAACATCTATTAGCTGCCTTTTGTCCCCTGTTTCAAGAGGAAGGAGGGAGCAGAAGGCTGCCACAACTGGGCAATTTGTCCTGACCAGAATTGAATCGGCAACCTCCTGGTGCATGGGTCAATGCTCAACTACTGAGCACACTGGCTGGGCCAGAACTAAAATTTAAATGCTGACTCTATTCTTTGGTATGCATTTTAAGGCAAAGGTTTAAATTCCAGAACACCTTATAAATAACTTGTTGTCTCCCTCCTGCAATTCTCTCTCCCTACCTCATGCCCTCACTTCCTTCTCTCTCTTCCTCCCTTCCTTATCTCCATTGTTCCACGCTGGTGAGATTAAAAAAAAATAGTCTACATTGTGGACTAAGTAAAGGCTCTGTGAGATACGCTGGGGTTTCTGTGCCTGTCAAGAGAAGTAGTCAGACAAAAATGATAAGCAGAGCCCTGAGATGAGTGTGGATATAGAACATACAGGAAGAGAGAACAATCCAATTTGGCACGAGTATAAAATTGATTACAGTGTGTGGGGGAAGAGAGGGACATTTGGAAACCATCCCATCACTAACTCTGGCCTGGAGGCTTGATGTGTACATAGGTTTTAGTTATATTCCTAACCCAGCTCCTCTTGGAAGATCAATGAAATAGAGTGGAACACTCACTGATAAATGGCATCGTTTTGAGAAAAACAAACCAATAGAACAGTTTGCTTTACAAGAGGTTCTGCACACTTCTCTCCAAGTAAGGTCCAACACCAAGTCTGGCTGGTGTTGCTCAGTGGATTGAGCATCGTCCCATGGACCAAGAGGGTCCTGGGTTTGATTCCTGGGTTGTTGGCTTGATTCCTAGTGGGGTGTGCAGGAGGCAGCAATTGATGTATCTCTCTCATTGATATCTCTCTCATCAATGTTTCTATCTCTCTTTCCCCTCCTCTCTATCTAAAAATCAATGAAAACATATATATATTTTTAAAGTTCCAACACCATGGGCTTCGTCCATGTCCATTTACACTTGAAGCATGGCTCTCTGGGGAAGAGAGGTTTGAAAGGGGAAGTGAACAGGAAGTATATCAAAAATACGTTAAAAGGAGTCAGAACAACTCTCACCAGCTCCTGTGTATGTAGGGAATTTTGGAGAATGGAAGTGATAATTAGAGAAGATGTCCAGAGAACTTGCTGGGGTCCATGTACATGAATCTGGGGTGCGGTTCTTTTTAAGAAAAACAAACAAATTATAATTCAAACTAAGGCCAGTGCATGAAATTTGTGCACGGCAGAGAGGTGTTCCTCAGTTGGACCTGTGCCCTCTCACAATCTGAGACCCCTTGCATAGGGTCCCTAGGCCTGGCTGGCAATCAGGGCCTATGGGAGCTTTCCTTCCCCTGGCTGCTCACAGCTGGCTTCGCCCTGCCATTGTCACTACTTGCCATCTGTGAGGCGCTATCCCTTCCCCCCCTCCCACCACTGGTTGCCTCCTTCTGCAGGCAACAGGCATGGGGTATGATTACTTGGCTGACCTGGGCCTCCCTCTGTGAGGTGATTGCTGGCTGGCTGGCCCCACACACCTGCCACAACATTGCTGGTTGGTGGCTTTGGCCTCCCTCTGTAGGGTGATGGTGGAGCCCCCCAGACCAATCACATGGCACCCGCCTTGGCTGGCCTGGTGCCAGTGCATGTCATAGTGTGGTCATCTGGACGGTCATCCAAAAGGTTGTCTGGAGGGTCGCTCTGCTGTTCATTCTTTGGTCTATTTGCATATGATGCTTTAATATTATAGATTAATAATGGTATTCAATCTATTGATCATCAAGCAATTCAATAAGACCTGTAAAGTCCAATATTTGACTTCTTTACTATGAATTTGTTAACAGCCTGAGCCATGTGGAGGCTGAATAGTATCAGGGTTACACAAATATATTTGAAATTGTTTTCCTCTTCCCTTCCTTCCTCCTTTCCTCCCTTCCTCCCTCCCTCTCTCCCTCCCTTCCTCCCTCCCCCTCCCTCCCTTTCTCCCTTTCTCCCTTTCTCCCTTTCTCCCTTTCTCCCTCCCTCCCTCCCTCCCTCCCTCCCTTCCTCTCTTCCTTCCTTCCTTCCTTCCTTCCTTCCTTCCTTCCTTCCTTCCTTCCTTCCTTCCTTCCTTCCTTTTGTTTTTTAAAGAATGTAAGTTTGACAGTGACACTAGAAATGAAAGCAGGGAGATGAGATGGTAAAGTACTCAAGGGTAGATAGCAGCCATTTGGATTTAAAGTTTCAATATGCTGCTCCACTTTTCGTGTGCCTGGATAATATACTGAAATTCAGCATGTCTCCTTCCCCTCTATTAATGGAGGTAGACGCATCTTCCCATCATCCTGTCACCGTGCATCATCTCCATCTTCATCAAAGTTCTCTGAGGTAAGTGCCATTATCTCCCCATCTTATAGGAGAGGAAATTGGGCCCATAGTGCGGTCCTATTACCCCAAAGTGGTACATTCGCGATGTTAAGCAAGGTCATTGTCTCAAATTTGCCCATTCCAGTCGGAAAACCAGAATAACGTAATGATAAAAGGGGTTGCCTTTAGTATCACACGGACTTTGACAGGGCCAGGTTTGTAGTTTACTGAGTCAATTTTTTGAAATATGCTGCACCGATTATTTCCCAACCGTCAAATGATATATTGAAGGAAAACACTCTCTGACTTGTCAGCCCCAAGTGACAAATGGAGAGCTAAACTGCTAGCTGTCCTCCAAGTGCTGTGCCATTTCCAAGAGCTGATCTGATTAAATAACCGGAGAAAAAAATTAAACGCAACGGTGTGGACATTTCCTTATTCTGCTGACCCCGCTGAGGTACAAATGCTCACTTACCATTCAACCAACTGTGCAGTTGCAAAACTTTCTTTGTTGACATGATAGGCAGAGAGTTCCGCTGTTAAAACAAAGCTACTACTATCTGTGGGAGATATTTTAGCACTAGCCATTTAAAAAAAAAAAAAAAATCGATACAGTGGCTAGGAAAATGCCTGTTGGGAAGCCAGAGGCAAAAATCACCTCTCCTTAGATGAGAAAATATGTGACAAACACATTGCTTGAAATTATAAATTAAAGTGCCTTTGGCAAGTTTGGAAGTAAAGAAGCAAAGCTTTATTTCTAACGCAGAGAGCATACTATTTTTTAGAGTTAGAATTAAATGTGAGCCAAGAAGGTGATGATGAAAATTTGTAGAGAACAAACAATGCATGAGATGGTAAAATGAGCTAAAGTGTATTCATATTTACCAGGTTCTGCTTATATATGTTCTGGTGCTGTCATCATTATATCCTTAGGGGAAAGGTGCCGATAGCCTACCCACTTTTACAGGATGTTGCCCAAGTAATGGGACTAGTTTTGGAGAAACACAAGAATCAAATCCAAGTGGGCTCACACTAGAGCCTATGCAATTACATGCTATGCCACAATATCTCTCGGATAAGAAGGTTCAGGGTCCTTATTTCATTCAATATTCATACTAATCTTATATTACTTATAAGGAAATAACATTTCAGAGGGATTGATTGTGCCAAGGGATACGGCTAAAAACATGTCAAAGAAAGATACGGATCCAGGAGGTCATTTCTTTTTTCTTACTAGTAACTGACTATTCTGAATCACTATCATTTATGTCGTTGTTAGAAAATAATTATTCCTCTCTGAAATAGTTATTCCTCTCTGAAATATTATTCCTAGTCATTCGTGAAGGGGTGTGAGTAAGATGTTTAGGTTAGCATGGAGTTTAATTCAGCACAGTTTTCACATATGTTAACAATTTCAAAGCCTTTCTGAAGAACTTTCTACTGCTTTTGCATTCTCTTTCAAAGAAACCTCTGATGTGATTAGTACTTTGTCCCCAGATGACAAGTTGCAAATGAGGCATTTTCCTTGAAAATATTTTCCACCTGAGGAAATCATTTATCCAAGCAGGGAACTCTCCTCACTGACCCAACGCCTGGGAACCAGGGCACTTTCATCACCAAGCAGTACTTTTCTTGCATTTCAAAGAAATTCCACAAAGAAAATTAGCATTGCCCGATTTGTACTTGAAGTTCACAGAAAGAGTGTTATTATTCTAATGCTTTAGTATCTGGCTGGAGGGAGTAATCGCAGGTAATTCAATGCCTCTGGCCTGTTCTCTGGACTTAGAGGCTGACCTAGAATTAAAAATCATATCCCTGTTATTTACTGAATTTTAACCTCACTGAGATTGTTTGACAGTGAAGCAATGGGTATTGAGGATGAGACGGCAGCATTCTTGCCACATGGCTAATTGAATGACACATTTCAGATTCATTGGTGACCTACGGAGCCCCTTCCATGGTGACGGTTGTAAGTGTGCACATCAACACCACCAACACCAGAGAAATTCCACTTTCTGGAAGCTGGACTTCACGTCCATCCCCTCCTTCAAAATGTATGCAAATCCAAAGCTAGATTGCAGCTTACGTTTTGGGGTTTTTCCTTGCTTTTTGGAGTATTTACAATTCCCGTAGATATCTCCAAGTGTTGAAATCCCTCTCCGATGAAACTAGCACTAGTGTGGCTCTTGATGTTGCAGTGTGAGCAAGGCAGATGTCATTCTGCGGCCAGTGGACATGGGGTTCTTGTAGTGTTGTGAAGAACATGATTCCTGGGAACCCACAAGGGAGGATGAGATCTGGGGCTAATATTTATTTGTGGCACAAAATTAAAGGAGTTCCCCAGTGGTCCATCTCGCTAGGGGAAATCAGGGCCAGAAAGAGAACAAATGTCCAGAGACCCTGACCTATATTAGAGTTCAGTCCCAGTCCAGCATCTGTCTAGCTTAGCTTATGTTCCCGGCTGCAATCCATTGCTGTGCTGTGAAATCCGGTCTCCTGCCTGGAGCCTGCAGTTGGAATCTACATGACCCCCAGCCATATGGCTGCTAAAACCATGTGGCTATGGAGAGAAAATGTGCCAATGCCTAGGCCAGAGTGGGGGAGAGGGAAGGAGGGAGGGAGGGAGCGACTGTATGCAAATTAACCCAGCCAAGATGGAGGCTGGCACTCACGGAGCTGCTAGAGTAAACAGGCCACTTCCGTTGCAGCAGGAGTAAAACTGTTTGTGGGCTGGGCTTCTTCCATCTCCAGGCAACAACATATTTGCAGCATTGTCTCAATTATAGAAGCCTCCGAGTTGAAGTTGCTGCCACTACTAAGGCAACTCAATTATAGAAGCCATGAGCTGAAGCAGGCTTCCTTACCTGCCTAGGCCTTGGCTTAAAGGAACAGTGTATCAATTATAGAAGATAAATAAACCCTAGAAACCTGCTTCCAGCCAACCTTGCTGGGACATTGGGTCAATGGGAGCTGTGGGCAGCCTGAAAACCTGAAAACAGCTCATAGTCCATCACCCAGGCTGGCCACACCCCAATGGGGTGAGGGACCCCACTGGGGGGCTTGGCCAGCCTTCAAACAGCCATCAGCCCCTCACCCAGGCTGGCCAGGTACTCCAGTAGGGACCCAAAACCTGAAGGGGCTGTAGGCAGCCTGCAAACAGCCATCAGCCCCTCACCCAGGCTGACCAGGCATGCTAGCAGTTGGACATCTCCAGAGCGGTCCCAGACTGCGAGAGGGCACAGGTCGGGCTGAGGGACCTCCTGAGTGCACAAATTTTTGTGCACCAGGCCCCTCGTAGGATAATAATTTTTATTATATAGGATAATTACATAGGATGAATAAGCATGTTAAAAATAGGGCAGAATGCACACAAACTACGTTCTTGCTGATTTGACACTTTATAAGCATTGGCTGAGCACGAACAGGTAAAGGACATGGTCCACTTTTCCTGGGAACGTAAAGAGATGACAGAGTGAAAATCTAGACTGGAGTAAAGAAATGTGTGCAAGTGGGTTCCCCTATTATCCGTGCAAATCTCAGCATAACTGCTAACCACACCTCCACGTGCTTCCCGTTTCCACCTTAGAGCACCTTAGGAATAGATCTGAATTCACTTACCACAGGGCACGGAGGAAAGGGGGAATGAATCAGGAGGATCTCCAAGTGAGGAAGCTTAGACAACAGACAAGCAGACATGCAGGAGGCAAAATGCAATTTTGAGGGGGAAAATCATAAGATAAGATTGGATTTTTCGGCATAATTTTTCTGAGAATGCAATTTGTAACAAGTTATATTGTCTGTCAAAGAATCCCTACTGCCCTTCTAATGTGCTTTTTAGTATCTGAAACATAAAAGCACATCAGAATACATCATGTGCAAACCATGGCATTAAACAGATTAGAAAAACGAAATGTCATACAGGAACATGGGCGGCTCTCGGGCAGTTAATTTAGTAGGAAGGCAGAGATTCGCTGCAGGAAATGCTTTCTCTGCTTACGCTCCCTGCAGCTAAAATACCTTGTATACCTTTTTCTTGAAGGAACAATAACTTTGCTGAAGTGATAAATTTAAAGCTTATGTGGTGTTCGGATGGCACCTCAGCTAAATTTTTTCCTGAATTGGGCCGTGTGTTGAGACTCACAGATGTGAGGATGGACAAACAAGTTTCCCTGTATCCCTCTGTCCCCCAGAGCCCTCCAGCTCTAACACTTTGGTGGGCTCACGGGGTGTGATCTAGTCCCATGAAACCCATTTCTGGAACAGAATGACCTCTGGCTCTGCTTGGTGTATCTTTTTAAGGTTTTGTTTTGTTTTGTTTTGTTTTGGTTTTGGTTTTTACATAGTGTCATGGTTAATGCACCACAAATAAGGGGGGTGGATTGATCTACCTTCATTTGAAAAATCGAGACATGACATTATCTGGCGACCAGGTCAGGGAAGTTCAATGGAGCATCCTGCACCCCCCAGTGGTCCTGAAGAGAAGTCCATCACTCCTGTTAATTAGAGCTTTGCACGTGGGTTCGGACGGAAATCACCTCGGCGGCTTTCTCTAACCCGTTTCTAATTAGTTCCCCTGGAACATTAACCCAGCTCCCTCCGCCCAGCCCCATCTCTACCTCATGATGCATCTCATTAGAAAAACTGATAAGTGGGCTCCTAATATCTGCGAGGTAAGATGTACAATGGCGAGCTCACCGTGAAGCAGGGGCTAACGATAAAGGGGGACCTTCTTATGGGAAGCATCACCGAGTATCACTGCCTAATGCCCTTTAACGTGGGTAATTAAGCACGTTAACAGTGGAGATAATTTTCTCCCAGTGGGGGTGAAGGAGAAACTTGAATAAAAAATATACCCTGTGCTGGCCCTGCTGACATCTCTATAAAGCATTTAGGCAGATTCAGTGAAGGTGCTTTACATAGTGGCGACTAAGCAGGAAGTACTCGCCTTGCCTCCCAAATGCAGAACAGCCTGCCCTTACAGGTTAAACCTGATCAGCTGTATGTGGGAAGCAGACTACTGACCCCTCCAAAGGATGACCACGCCCTAAGGTACTACCTTCCATGGGCAAAGGGTCTTTGCTGATGCCATTAAGGTTTTGGACCTTCAGATGAGATCAGCTAGGATCGTCTGGGTGAGCCAAGCGTAATCATAAGAATCACGCCCGGCTGGTGTGGCTCAGTGGTTGAGCATCGACCTATGAACCAAGAGGTCACAATCGATTCCCATTCAGGGCCCATGAGCTTGATCCCCAGTGTGGGGCATGCAGAAGGTGGCTGATCAATCATCCTCCCATCATGGATGTTTCTATCTCTCCCTCTCCCTTCTTCTCTAAAATCAATAAAAATATATTTTAAAAAATAATCATTACTGTCTATGGTCAGAAGAAGGTGCTGTAACTGAAGAAGGGTCAAAGAGTTGTAGAGTTGCTGGCTTTGAAGATGGAGATAAGGGGCCATGGGACAAGAAATGAGGCTGCCTCTAGAAGGTGGGTAAGACAAGAAAATAAAGTCTCTCCTGGGGCCTCCAGGAGGAGTGCAGTGTGGCTCACACCTTCGCTTTAGCTCATTGAGGTCCCATGTGAGGCTTCTGATGTATAAAATGTTGTGTTGTGTTAAGCCACTAAGTTTACATATTTTGTTACAGCAACAGTAGCAAACTAATACGGATAGGACTTTTGGAGAAGCGCTCCCTCAGTAGAAGGACCATGAAGGGCTTGCCCAAGGTTGCAGACATGACACTTTTATCAGTGTCTGTCACACAACAGAAGCTCAGCAATTGCTTCGCAATAAATAAATATGCATTGACAACCTACTAGGTGTCAGTGATTTAATAGAGTTACTATAATAAGAACATTGCTTATTAAAGAGACAATGGAAGCGCACTGTATAAATTACTAGTTTAGGCTACATGGCTGTAGGAAAGAAATTTAAAAAATCAAATCACAGCCTGTTTGGCAGGCCAAGGTCTATGACCACAGCATTTTCTAATTTCAGTCATTGTCACTTAGCCTCCAAAACAGATCTTTTATGATTTTGTTTCTAGTTTCTTACGCATCCTCCAAATTCTTGAAAGTGATAGCTTGTCTCCTAGCAGTAGGAGATATTGGGAATGATATAAAGAGATATACTGGGAGTTCTTTGAAGAGGATACCAGATAAAAAGACGTCTGTGGAAATAACAAGCGCTAACATCTACATGATGTTTTCTATTTCCCAGCCATGCCTCTAACAGTTTTGCCAACTTTTACACATTTATTCTTCAAAATAACTCCAAGATATCGGTACAATTGGTAACCTCACCCTGGATAAGGAGTGAGAGGTCAAAACAACAACAAAACAAAAACAAAAAAACAATAGAAAGAAAGAAAAAACAATGAAATAACTTGCTTGAGTTCACATTCTATGAATACCACAGGTGGGCCATAAAGCCATGAAGTCTGACATCACAGGGCATGCATGTCACTGCCCTAAACAGCCTTTATCACCAAGGGGTTCTGAAATATGTTCTCTTGCCAGAATCCTTGGCCTCATTTGCAAAAGATCACTTTGCAAACCTGATGAAAACTGTGGTGTGTCTTTCACCATACATGTACACTTTGCAGATTCTATTTTGGGAATCAAAGACATTAGATTAGAGAAATGCACCCTGGAAACACACAGGGTAGAAAAGAAACTGGGGGTCTGACAGGTAGGATCATAATCAATAAACCTTTCTTTTTAAAAATATTTTTAAAATATTTTTTATTGATTCCAGAGAGGAAGGGAGAGGGAAAGAGAGATAGAAACATCAATGATGACAATCATCAATCAGCTGTGTCCTACACACTCCCTTCTGAGGATCGAGCCCAAAACCCAGGCATATGCCCTGATCAGGAATCGAACCTGGGACCCTGTGGTCTTCAGGTCAACGCTCCATCCACTGAGCCAAAACAGCCAAGACAATATACCTTTCTAGCCACTTTTTCATTTGATGTACAGACACTGATGATGTATCACATAGCTACCTAAAGGTCCTTTCTTCTCTCATTCACTTCTTGACCTTTGCAACAAAGTCACACTAATAATTTTTTTCTCCATTTATAGTTCAAATAGTTCAAAAGATTATGTACATTTAAAAATATTATTGGGCAAACAACAGCAAAAGGGCATGAAATATATACTAATCTCAGAACTTCATTTTTTAGGTTCAATTCAGGAGCATATACTAGAAAGGGCTGATTGCACTATTGTCATGTGAAGGGATTTTGAGCCAGCCATCCAGCAGACTGGCCCTGCAGATATTTGGATAGGGTAAGACACTGTTACAAAGGCATGCATTTAAGGCTCATTTGAACTACATTCTGATAATATATTTGAACACCAGTGTCATTGTGTGGCTGCTGGAAGAAGTCTTGCCATCCCTCCAACATTGTGTCATCCAACAACTACCTGTAAAAAGCCTTGCTTTCTATGTGTGGATGAGTTTCCTGTTTACAGACAAACCCTAGGTTACAAAAAATGAAAATCCAAATTTGCATGGTAAGTTATTTCAAACATAATATTGTACATGAAATAATGAACCCATATTTTCTCTGTCTCTCTCTTTTCCCCATCCTCTCTCATTTTACTTACATAAAAACATAGCCTATAAATGCAACTCTTCAACTCCTGTTTCTAAGACTGATAAAAGGAAAAGGGTGCAACTCCAATAAGGAAAACATCACTTCTTCACAATCTTCATCTGCTTCTTTATATTTGGAGGCAGACTATATATATACTAGGGGCCCAGTGCACAAAAATTTGTGCACTCCGGGGGGTGGGTCCTTCAGCCCAGCCTGTGCCCTCTCATAGTCTGGGACCCCTCGGGGGATGTCCACCTGCTGGCATGCCAGGCCAGCCTGGGTGAGGGGCTGATGGCTGTTTTCAGGCTGTTCAAGCCACCCATTGGGGACCCTCACCCCATTGGGGTGTGGCCAGCCTGGGTGAGGGGCTGAGGGCCCTTTTCAGGCTGCCCACAGCTCCCATTGACCTGACGTCCCAGTGAGGCTGGCTGGAATCAGGTTTCTGGGGTTTATTTATCTTCTATAATTGAAACTTTGTTGCCTTGAGTGGAGGCCTAGTCAGGCAACAAAGCCTCTTGTTTGCTTCAGCTCTGTGGCTTCTATAATTGAAACATTGTTGCCTTGAGCAGAGGCCCAGCCGGCCTAGGCAGGCAGTTTCAACTCCATCACTGGTACAACGGAAGCGTCCTGTTTGCTCTAGCTCCATGGCTGCCAGCCGCCATCTTGGCTGGGTTAATTTGCATAAAGCCATTCTGATTGGCTGGTGGGCATGGCTTAGGTGTCTTAGAGTGATGGTTAATTTGCATATTACTCTTTTATTAGTGTGTGTGTGTGTGTGTGTGTATATATATATATATATATATATATATATCTCATATCTTTAATAAGGAATTAAGGAGCCAGCCATAGACATGCACTGGTAGGAAGAGACGTTTATGACTATATAAATAAGGTACACATGTGGTTTAAGAGTGGAAGAGATTGCTGTCCCTTGCCATATGAACACATTGTGCTTCTAATGAGTGCTCAGCCATCATATTTGTCAGTGGCCACTATAGGAGGGAAGTACAAAACCTAGTTTTTTCCTCAGGATCTTTATTGTTAAAGAATCTGCATTAGCACAACTTCTGGATAACCAACTGTGGACATTTCGTTTATCAATAAAAAAAAAAAGAAAAAAGGATTAGAAAACTCTTCTTGGGCCAACACTGCAGAGATTATATTTAAAGAAATAGGTATTGCAAATCCACAATTTGAGGATTCAATTTTGGATACAATTATATAAGAAATTCCAGAGCACAGTGGAAAAAATTAGGTGTACTATTTGCTCGGGAAACTGAGGGGTTTCTGGGAGAACTCGCCAGTTCTCAGTGGTCCTTTCTGTTTACTGAGAATAGGCAAAAGGTATACATCTCTATCTACGGGAAATCTGCTCTTACTGGGCTCTTTGCATATAGGAGAAATGCATGAACACAGATATATATATATATATATATATATATATATATATATTTCCCCCAGGCAAAGATGAGAAGAAAATGGGG
This sequence comes from Murina feae, assembly GCA_004026665.1. Classification (NCBI taxonomy): domain Eukaryota; kingdom Metazoa; phylum Chordata; class Mammalia; order Chiroptera; family Vespertilionidae; genus Murina; species Murina feae. The sequence continues at coordinate 6,231 of PVJC01026904.1, read as the reverse complement.
AACCAGTTTCATCTTTTAATTTTTATGTTTAAAAAATAAGTTTTGTCACTTTACTTTTGTTTGATTGCCATGTTTTTCTCCCCTTGGAAGGGTATTTTGAGTTTGGGGAGTTTCTTGCTGAACCTCTTGGTAGATGATGTCCTTAGAAATCTGTTTAAGGGATCATCTGATAGGGCCCTAGGTAGTTCTTGATGAACTACACCAGGAGGAAGTAGACGTTTATCTAAGCTTATCTGAGATTACCAGGAATTCAGAACACAAGTTCTTTCTGGCTCAAAGGAAAGAGATCATCATTGTGCAAATAAGGATTTGGTTTTCTGTTGCATGTGCATGAAGCATGCAGCAGAAGGTAAATACCTTACGGAGAGTCAACTCAGTTTATCTAAAATTAAAGATGGAAGTGTCCTGGAGAAGTAAAGTATGAATTCCTAAAGATATAAAAACAGCCTGGCCAGTGTGGCTCAGCTGGTTAGAGCATCATCCTCTGCACAAAAGGTTGTGGGTTCGATTCCCCGACAAGGCACACGTATCTCAGTTGTGGGGTCAATCCCTGGTTGGGGCGTGAATGGGACGCACACTTTGCACTTTCATGTTCTCATGCCCTAGGCCTTAATGTCTAAGTCCACAGCTGAAATTTTACTTCTTTTGTTCTATCTTCTCTGAACACCTTTCATTTCCACCAAACAAGCCTTACTTCCTTAAGTGCCCCCCTGAGAGGAGCTTCCCGTTGGATTTTTGGTCACGTGGGCTGCATTGTTGCCTGGCTACCATCTGCATCACACCAGAAAACCACGCTACCTGCTAGGCACAGACCACTCTGTGGAGAAGAGGAAATGGAAGAGTTCCTCTACAATAGATAAAGGTTGTTCATGTTAGGATGAGGGTGGGTGAATGACAACTGTAAGTAGGAGTGGAGGGAATCTCAGCTCTATGACATAAAGAAGGTTACTTTGTATGGGAGCCAACAGCACTGCCTTGAGGAAAGATCATGGGGATTTGACTCATTACCCTTGTGGTTTTTAGATAAATACTAATTCTTTTGAGTTTTTAGATTCCCCCCGCACTTGTGTAATAAAGCTAGTAACAGTAACTCATAGCACTACTATAAGAATTAAATCAGATAAGTCATGAAAATGTTTTAGCCTTGTGCTATAATTATTTTTATTGATTAGGTTATCTATTGCTTAAGGAACAATCTAAAATTTAGTGGCTTAATGTGACAATTTATTATTATTATTAACAGTCTGACTCTCAGCCAGGACTGCCTATTTGGGGTCTCCATGAAACTGCAGATGGATGGCAGCTCTGAATGGAATCATCACACGCCGTGATTGGGCTGTACCCCTAAACAGGCTTTGTCCCTTTGCACACTGGAGAGTTTGTGGGGATAGTCAGCTCATGCTGCCCACCAGAGTACCCAGGCCCAGCCTCTCTATGTGGCTTGGGCTTGTCCATGGCATCTGGATTGCAGGAGGAAGTCTCCCAAGTTTGACACACAGAAGGTATATGTTTTTTTAAAGAGGTAGTCTGAGAATTCCCCAAATACCATGCTTGATGCATTCTATTGGATCAATAAGTTATTAAAGCCAGCTTACATTCAAAGAGAGAAGAATTAGACTTGATAATTTGAAATGAGGAGCAAATACATATACACATGGAGGGAAGGTATGGATAGCCACCATCTTTTGAGAATATAACAATTAAATAATATATTAATAACAAAACTTGTTGCTGTTAGTAAGAATATTACTGACACTTATTAAACTCAACTTCAGATTCTATAGCTGTGAAATGAGGTTTTAATGAGATCCTGCACATAAAATGATTGAAGCACTGTCTAGAAGGTAATGTAAAATTGCCTGGAAATGGTATTTGTTATTTTAAGGCATATTCTTATGCAGATAGCATTTTAGCTTTGCTAGTAAGCTCCAATCACATATAAGAAATGATGACTTTATGAATAAATGGATTTTTTCTTGCTTTTAATTGAACTAATTATTTCCTTATTGCACATTTATTACTGGATGTGGAAAATCAATTGACTTAATATATCAATCGCAGTTGTGGAATATGAAAAAAACACTTGATACATTTTAAAGATTACATTACGCTAGCTTCTATATTTATTCAAAAAATAGTTTCTAAAGTATTAAATTGAAAAAAACCCCTTTCCATACACAGTGATGGTGTACCATGTTCCTGTAAGAAACAGTAAGAAAAATGAGGGGAATATGCATACCTAAATATGATATTTCATAGTAAGTAGACTAGTTATTACATCAGGCATTTTCAAAAATCATTCTTTTTTTCTTTCTTCTTCTTTTTTTTTTTTTCCAGACAGCAGAAGGGAGAGGGACAGAGAGACAGAAATAGCAATAATGAGCATGTGCCCTGACCTGGAAACCACCATGACCTCTTGGTTCAAGGGGTAATGCTCAACCACTGAGCCATACCTACTGGGCTTTTCTTTACATTTTACAATGTTTAAAACATGAGCCACGAGTGTGGCCAACATAACAGTTTTGAATTCTGCAAAGGCATTAAGTATTTTGTTTTTCTCTCCCCATGGTTTTGTTTTATCAACAACTCTTACCTTCAACTGTCCTCTTCGACAGATTCTCCCATGGATGCAAGTGAAGCTCACCAGCACAGGAGGGGGCATAAAAACGGGTCATCTGAGCTGCCAGCGGTCTCTGAGACCCTCCTTGGGGGACTGTGCAGAGGACATCCACAAATGGAAGAGGAAGGCAGCCCTCTTACCTCTGGCCATTCCACACAGTGTCAACCTTTCACCAGCCTCGCAGGCTTTTAGTCTGATTAATACTTTAATTTTGCAGCAACGAAATGACAAATTGAAAATATCTATTAGGTCATCTGGCTTGGCACTTCCACAATTACAATATGCATCATGACATATAATTATTGCCAGTGAGAGGAAAGGTAAAAAGTAATTGACCTCTGCCATTCGCCATGACATGCTCCGTGTTTCCTTGGTCTGTAAAGCCATCACTAGAGATGTCCTTTAGAAGAATCTCTTCTTCCCATGCCCTGCACAAATTCCTCATTAATTCCAGCTGATGAACTGAAGCTGGGAATGGCTCTCAAAATGGAAGCAACACTGGCCTGACACAGACAACTTTTCAGAATCCACTCTCACAAGAGGGGTTTCTCTTCAACTCTCCAGTTTCTCCCCGTCTGGTTTGTATGCTACGACAGTTCACCTCTATCAACTCTATCAACACCTCAAGCTCAGATCCCACTCCAGGATTGTGATAATAGCACCCAAACAATCTCCATTTTAAAATACATATATTTTTATTGATTTCAGAGAGGAAGAGGGAGAGAGAGAGAGAGAGAGAGAGAGAGAGAGAGAGAGAGAGAGAGATCAATGGTGAGAAAGAATCATTGTTTGGCTGCCTCTTGCATATCCCACTGGGATTCAGTCAGCAACTAACCTCCTAGTTCATAAGTCAATGCTCAACCATTGAGCCATGCTGGCCAGGGCTCCATTTTTTATTAAGTTTGGCTTCATGGAGTCTCTCCTTTATACTGTCACCAGGGTCCAGTGTGTAAGGAATAAATATTCTAAAGCATTATGATGAGTGTCATGTGTGTTGTTAATCCTCACCTGAGGATGTTTTCCCATTGGTTTTTAGAACAAGTGGAAGGGGAGGGGAGAGACAGGGAGAGAGAAACATCGATGTGAGAGAGACACATCAATTAGTTGCCTCCCACAGGTGTCCTGACTGGGGCCAGGGATTGAGTCAGTAACTGAGGTATGTGCCCTTGACCGGAATCGAGCACACAACTCTTCAGTCTGTGGGCTGATGTTCTAATCACTGAGCAACCAACCAGGGTGATGAGTATTATCCTTGACTCACCTCCCATCTCTTTGGTACATATACAGCTCCCAGCTTTTGCACTTGGTTTGTCATTTTCCTGGAAAGCCTCTCCCCTTCATGGCTGACTCCTCCTTATCGCTCAGACATGAGTTTAAATGGCGCTGCCTGAGAGTGAGCTTTCCTATGTGTGTCAGTGTTCAGCCAGTCTTATGACACCACCCCCACTTATGCTTCACACATCATGGTGTCACTCACTTGATTGCTATTTATTTCATGACTCTCCAACTAGAATGTATACCCCAGTGGACTTGTGTTTTTTCTGAGTTGTTTTGCCATCAGTGCCTAAGTCTGTAGTAGGAATAACTTAATATGTATGTACGTTATGAATACGTAAATACATAGATGAAGCAGGGTTGTTGGATGTAGCAACACCTACAAGAGATTCAGCATTCACCCAGTTTGAGCAGTGTTCAAGTGGGCACCTGGTTCTTGGTTTAACTATGGACCTTGGGGCTGGGATGAGCACCCACCCGCCATGGGCCTCTCGAGTCCCAGCAAGCTTTGCAATCAGACCGGCAATTTATTTCCCAATAAAACTGCAAAAAAACTTGTTTGTGCATCACTCCTTGTCAGGTATGTTTTTAAGTGGCTATAAAAATCAAAATCATTTTCTTAATAGCTTGTATCAATCAAATAGGAAATCTAAAAGGAAAAAAAAAAAAAGCACAGTATGCCATGGGATTCAAGAAAAAGACACTCTACCAGAGAGAATGTGAGAAAATGCCAAGATGAGAAAATGCCTGCTGTAATAACTAGCCTAGTTACAATGTCAGATCAGGGTTTTAATTTCAGTTCTTCCAATTCTTCATGTGGCTGACCTTGGCTTAGTTATCACAAGCTGTTTTTTCCATGGCTACATTCTCATAGGGCTTCTAGTCAGGATTGTACAGAGCAGGTTGACTGGTCCTAAGAAGATGTTTAATAAGTATCCACTTGTTTCTTCTTACATTCAGCACTCAGTGTTATGAGTTGAATTGCATCCTCCAAAAAGAGATATTCAAAGCTCTAATCCCCAGCCCCTCAGAATGTGACCTTATTTGGAAATAGAGTTTATGCAGATGTAATTAGTTAGGATGGGGTCATACCCAAGTGGGATGGGCCCTTCATCCAGTATGGCCAGTGTCCTTTTCAGATGAAAATACAGAAAGAGAATGTCATGTCAAGACAGATGCAAAGAATGGAGTACTGCAACTTCATGGTAAGGAATTCTAAGGCTTGCTGGTGACATCAGAAGCTAAGAGAAAGGCATGGAACAGATTCAACTCTGGAGACTTGTCCTAGAGAGTGTGGCTCTGCTGACATCTTGACTTTGGACTTCTGGCCTCAAGAATTGTGAGATGATGCATTTCTGTTGTGTTAAGCCACTGAGTTTGGTGTACTTTGTTACAGCAGCCCTAGGAAACTAATACACCCAGAAAGGCGGCAGCTGGAATGTGTTCCCAGGCAAATGCATCTGCAGCCTCAATATCATTTCATTGCTCTTCATCACTTCCTTTTTATCAGCTCAAAAAATTCTTTGTACTTTTTACACTCAGATATTAGACACTAATGCACCTTATTTTTTTTACAGAACATATTTAATTGCTGTAATATATCACCGTAAATCAATTTCTCAAGTCTTTAAACCACTTCTAATGTCAATTGTGCAATGATTTCCTATTGCAGGGGAACAGTAGTGAATTGCCTCCAACAACAGATGTCACCCAGTTCTAGTCTGATAAATGTAGACAGATATGATAGCCTTCCTACTACATACCATAAGTGTGGCCTGGAAAAAAAAGAAACATTGCATTTTTTCTCTCTTCTTTTTTTCTTACTAGTTGTTAAACATGTTCCTCATGGACTGGAATCCAGTTTGATGGTCTGCATGATTTGTGAGGAATTTATCTTTATGGGGATGCAGGTTTTTCTTCCAATAGTATCATGCATTGATTTGTTATTCGTAATTCTCTGAGGCTCTTTGAGAAAGTAGTTGAGGATACTTTCTTACAGTTCCTGAACAATCTTTCACTTGATGGTCTTTGGCTATCATTTGGTGTCACTGAGAAATTTCCATACCATGATGCTTTATGGCTCTCTTACTGAAAAGCTCAGATTCAGATTCATATTTCATACTGATTTATCCTGGACCTCAGGCCAACACTGCCTGTGAGGGAGTTATTTTCTTCCTTTCTGACAATGTGGCATGCCTACCAAATGGTCTTTAAGAATAGCCAGTCAGCAACCAATGATTCAAGAACAAGGCTGTATGCTAGGGGGCCAGCATCCTGTATGAAAATATGAAACTTCCTAGATAAAGCTTCATTATCCAAATAGGAAGTGAGACAAT
>PVJC01026903.1:0-23650 GCA_004026665.1 Murina feae | reverse complement strand
GAATGCCTCTGGGTGTCAGCTAAGCAAGGTTGTTCTGGAGTCTCCAGGTCTCAGTCAAGACTGTGCTAACCAGCAAGGAAAAGAGCATGGAAGGGAAGGCTCCCTATGCCTACTCTGCCCAGAATCCCTCTCACAGGCATGGATGACCCTTCTGGTCACTATCACTGAGTCAGAAGGCAGAGGCTAAGGATATACTCAAAAGCTTTTAAGCAGAGTTCTCATATTACCGCCTCCTTAGGGACTTCAAGAACAGTTGGCTCTATCTGACATAGCCAAGAGAATGTCCAATGAAAGCAAGAAGGAAATGAGTTGCTTGTTTTAGCATTAGTACCTGACCTATAGCCAAATTTCAAAAAAAAATTTCCAAAAAAAGTCTAGAATGAAAATTACTAGACAGGGAATACTATAATGGTAACTTGCATAGACTATGAAGCCAGGCTGACCTATACACAAACCCAGCTCCTCCTCTTTCTCATTATATGACTCTGACATTGGGCCTAAGCTCTGTGAGCCTCTGCCCATTATAATCTAATCTAGTAAAAGAGTAATATGCAAATTAACCTAAGATACACTCTGACACACCTAAGACACACCCACCAGCCAAGCCATGCCTCCAGCCAATCAGAGCGGCTGTATGCAAATTAACCCAGCCAAGATGGCAGCCAGCAGCCATGGAGCTAGAGCAAACAGGAGGCTTCCATTTCACCAGCGATGGAGCAAACTGCCTGCCTAGGCTGGCTGGGCCTCTGCTCAAGGCAACAATGTTTCAATTATAAAAGCCACGGAGCTGAAGCAAACAGGAGGCTTCCTTGCCTTCCTAGGCTCTGCTCAAGGCAAAAAAGTTTCAATTATAGAAGATAAATAAACCCTAGAACCTGATTCCAGCCAGCCTCGCTGGGATGTTGAGTCAATGGGAGCTATGGGCAGCCTGAAAATGGACCCTCAGCCCCTCACCCAGGCTGGCCACACCCCCATGGGATGAGGGTTCCCACTGGGGGGCTTGGCCAGCCTGCAAACAGCCATCAGCCCCTCACCCAGGCTAGCCAGGCATGCCACCAGGTGGATATCCCCCTAGGGATCCCAGACTGTGAGATGGCACAGGCTGGGCTGAGGAACATCCCCCCCACCCACCAACTGCACAAATTTTTGTGCACCGGGCCTCTAGTGCTTTAATAAAATAATGTTTACAGTATACCTGGCACTTAGTAAAACTTAACAAATGATAATGAGTAATGAGAAGATCAATGTAAAACGATTCTTGTAAGATAGCCATCACAAATCATGAAATTATGTCTTTGCCAATGAGGACTTGCTATCATTGTTATTGTTATCCATTTTGCCCAGTTTTTAAATAGCATATTTTGACACTGATCAAGCATTCAATAAAGTGAATTAATATAATACTAAACATTTCCAGGCAGTGTGTTTGGTGGTCCTGGATCTGTCTCTTGCTTCAACTGTTTGGAAAGAACAGACCCAGGGATACTCATTCTTCTAGCCTCTGACCACCTTCCAACCTTTTTTCCAATCACCTCTGGAACCACCTCAGCCATCCTCAGCCTCTGAGACCAGCCAATACCATGTTTGACCATAACTTCTTATTGCTGAAAAACCACAAGCTCCCAAATTCATCAGAATTATTCCACAGAGGTGGAATGTGCCGTCAGCCACCTGGTCAGCCTGCATCTGCAGGCGTCCTACACCTACCTCTCTCTGGCTTCTATTTCAACCTTGATGATGTGGCTCCGGAGGGTGGGGGCCACTTCTTCCACAAGTTGAGGAGAAAAGCAGAAGGGCGCTAAGCCATGTTCTCTTCCAGGATTTGCTGAAGCCTTTCCAAGATGAGTGGGGGGGACTCAGGACGCCAGGGAAGCCGCCATGGTCTTGAAGAGAAACCTGAACCAGCCCCCTTGGGATCCACACGCACTGCGTTCTACCCATGCAGAGCCTCATCTCTGTGGCTTCCTGGAGAACCACTTCCGGGGTAAGGAGGTGAAACTCATCAAGAAGATGGGTGACCACCTGACTAACATCCGCAGGCTGGCCGGCCCTGGGCTAAGCTGAGCGACTATTTCTTCTTCGAAATGCTCATCCTCGAGCACACCTAGGATCCTTTGGAGCCCAGAGGCATTTGAGCGGCCCCTCGGCATTCCCCTGGGGTCTGGCTTTTTGCCTGAGCCCTTTCCCTGAAACCACTAGCCATTCTTTTAACCGACCTGGAATCCTCACCCAGGCATTGGACCAAATGGAAACAATGAAGTTCTTTGCAGCAACAACAACAAAAAGAATTCTAAACCACAGAGCATAGTACATAAATTCAAATAAAATCTATTTAAATGGGTATTTCCAAGGATTGTGCATGTGTATCTTACTTTATGGGGGAAAATAATTTATTAATAAAGTGATTTCTAAAATTATTTTCTAATTGTTCTCTCTTACAAATGATAAACTGTAGGAGAAATAATATACCAGTTTGAAATTTTTTTGTCTAAGGCCATCAAAATGCTGATCATTGAAATCAAACCACTGAATACTAAATGATGATTCTTCACACTTCATGTGTCCCATGCAGCAGCAACCTGAGCATCTTTTGTCTACTACTGACTACCCATTTTCCTTCCTAAATCATAGAATTTCCAAGATCCACTACTTGTATCTTTGCAGCTTTTCCCTCCTTCATGGTTTAATAAAGCTGGATAATACTTTCACTCCTCGCTGTTTAATACATGAGACTTTAATTCTGAGGATGGAGAATACATACATACATCATTTCCCTGCTTTGTTAGGCTGAGTATTGCATTGTGTGTTTACTTTTAAAAAGGACTACTCATACAATATATAGCATCCAAAAATGTTGTATAAAGTCCCTTATTAAATTCATAAAGCTTTCCTTATACCACCAGGATCATCATAAAATGTAGTTGTGAAGTGTGAATGGAAGAACATTTACTGTGTCTAGTCAGTAGTGTTCCTAATCTCTGCCAGGCTTTTTTTTTTTTAATTTCTGTATTAAACACACACGCACAAGAATCAATGTTCCTCATTAGCCAATAATTCTTTGTTCATCAGTGAATGATGCTACCAAAATGACAAGTAAAGGGCTGTGGATTTTTTAGGCTTTCCATTTTAGCAAATGTATCAAATAGCTAGTTTAACTTGAAAGGCTAGCACACCAACTAGCCTGAGTTCCCCAAAGTTAAAAAAAAAAAGTATGCAGATTCAATCATCTTAATATATTGCCAACATAGAGGAAAGAGCCATGTTCATAATAAAATAAAATTCTCTTTTTTAAAGGGAGGGTGATGATGATCACCAAGTTATAAAAGTAGTTTAGAGAATTTTGAATTATCTAAGGTCCTCTAAGGCCATTGAGGAAAGAAACACTGTAATTTCAACAATTTCTCAGTTTGTTTTACTGTAAAAGTTACATTATAGGCTGTATCTAATGACCTGCATAGGATTCTTGTACATTCCAATAAAATAAAAGCAACTCTGCTTCTGCTGTTGCTCTAATTGGCACTTCAGTCTTTCTGCTTAGTTAGCACAACTTCCCACAAAAGATATTGAACTGACTTGAAGTTGTCAAAAATCCTTTAGAAAATAGGGGTTTTGGTGGAAGCAACCTGCCAATAATATTGAGTGAGCTAAATAAGGAAAAACGGCTAAGCTAGGCTGGCCCACATCCAAACTCTGGACGCACTGTCAGTGTGGCAGGGCATTCGTTCAAAAGACCATCTCCTTGGTAGCAGAAAAGCAAAGTTCAAAGGGAATGTTTCAAGGAAGCTAATTTCATATTTGCGTTTAATCTCCATATTAAAGAAACATCAGACAAGTGGTATTTAGAGAAACTCTAAGGCTACATCCAAATTCTGGGACTCAAACTAAATTTTCCATTTGAGACAACAGGCATTAGGCAGAATAACCAATAAATAAAGAAATATTTTTACAAAGGACAGTAGACTCCTATGTACTTTCTACTCCCAGAAAAAGGAAAAGAGAGTATTCTGTTTCCTGATATACCAACTGTATTCATTAGTCATTGGCAATGATTCTATTCGATATATCTTTCCTTAAAGGCTGTCTGGCTCTCTTTCCCTTCTGGAATTCCAAATGCGCTAGGCTGACACATCTTCTCATCAAAGTATAAAATATTCCCGGACAGGTAAAATAGTCTCTGTCACATGCCTTTGACTTTGGATATTTATATTTCTTATGTAATTTTAATGTACCTGTGAATCAGAAGCATCTACTGGAAGCAAAAAGTGAATCTGGAGTTTGCTGATATTTTGTGCCAGGATTGGGAGTTGTTTATTGCAGGTGTTAAGAAGTTTACACCTTTCAGATGGCTCCTATATGCCATCTGAATCTCACTAAACTGCTACTGGCCACCATTTGGCCAGATTTTTATGCAGAAAACTTTGATACTGATAACAAAATGAATTCTATTGAGGCAGGTCTTCAAATTAAAATAAGGGGGATTGCACTAGGAAAGGTTACTGAGCAAAGCTTTCTAACACAAAGAATTAATTGAGTCAATTAAGCCCACTGAAAAACCTGCCTTCTAATCTCTAGGCTCACCCACTGACCAGGCCCAGCCAACTTCAAACACCAGAAAGCTGGTCTAATGACCCTGCCCAGGGTGTAAGCCAAGGATTGGCCCTGCTGGATATAACTAAGGAGGAAGCCATAACTATAGTAGCATATAACATATTCATCTACAGGTCAGGGAAAGGAAAACAGATCTTGTTTAATGGTTTTTCTCAAGACTTTAGGAAGAGGGCAAAAGTAAATATAATTTTTATTCAGCTACAAAGAAAAGGGGAACACTCAACCTAAAATCAAAGGGGGAAACAGCGGGAGCTGACCTTACCTTCTTATAGCTTGTCCTTTTCCACAAAGAATGAAGACAACTTACAGATAAGAGTAAATAAAACGATGGAGGAAAATTTAAGTGAAGTGCTAAGTTGTAACCAAGATGAAAGAATATAAATTAACCTTTAGTAGCTGAACTCCATGCTTCTTCCCAATTAAACCAAAAGTGGGGTGGGACAGTGGAGTCGTTCTCATTGTCAGAGAAGATAAACAGACCTGTGTTACTTCTGGGAGTACCCCTGATGTGGATCTCATAGAACTCTGTGAATCAGAGGGAATTCAGTGGCGGGCCTCAGCTCCTACCTCCACCAGTGCCATGGTTTGGATGACAGGGGTAAAATGCAAAGCATATTCCTTGGGCATTGTGCCCTCCTGGAAGATCTGGCCCCCCAGAAGGAAGGAACTCAGATGAAAGTGACTTGAAGTACCTTACCTTGAAGTGTCGTGTGCTAGGGAGGGTATTTTTAAGTAATTTAGATTATTAATTTAAAATAGATTATAGCTTTGTCCAAGAATAAAATGAGCTTCAAATCCACTTTCTTTTTTCTCAAATAAGAATCCAAAACCAAGGCCGTCTTTTTAAGCTTCACAAATACATAATGCTACTTATTTCTGTCCCACAAAACAACACTTTGGCAACAGGCCCCAGGACCTGCCACATTTGGTGGATAACCCCTACATGACGGATAGTGAGAGGGTGCTCTTCCTTGCCCAAGGCTCTGGATTATCCTGCCTAATTGGCTACTATGTGTGGACCTCGTTAGGAGGACATGTGAGCGCTATACATGGTAAAGAATGTATTTATGATGATATTTCCCTGAGGTTTGGACCCAGGCCAAGAGTCTCTCTGGCAGACTAAAGCCACTTTAGCCACACTTTACTTTTAGCAAGAAAATTCATGATAAGGAAATATAAACAAGACATCTAAGATCACAAGGTCACGCCACCCCACTTCCTCACCCCACTCTTCTACCTCTTTTCAAGGGGAAGGAAATGCTCCCAGGCAATTAGTCATGACCTCTTTTCTACCTCAATCTCTCTCCTGCTAGTTTTTGCTAAGAAAGTTTGCTTCAAGAATTTTAGAAATTCAAGGCAAACTTTTGAAAGATTTTTTTTTTTAAAGATGTGACTACCAGCAAAACTTCATCTGGTCTAACACAACAGTTCCTCCCCTAATATAAAATACTATCATTTTTAAAGAAAAATTTACTATTTTAAAAATTGCTTTATTAATGAAAGGAAAACCTTCATAATATAAATTAGAGGCCCGGTGCATGACATTCAAGCACTGGAGTGGGGAGGGGGGGTTTCCTCAGTCCAACCTGCACCCCCTCACAGTTTGGGACCCCTCGGGGGATGTCCAACTGCTGGGTTAGGGTAGTGGGCCTAAGCTGGCAGTCAGACATCCCCTGAGCGGTCCTTAGTGCTGCCACGGAGGTGGGAGAGGCTTCCGCCACCACCGCTGCATTCACCAGACTCGCTAGCATCAGCCGGGCTTCTGGGTGAGTGACGCTCCCCCCATGAGAGTGCACTGACCACCAGGGGCAGCTCCTGTGCTGAGCATCAGCCTCCTGGTGGTTAGTGCGCATCATAGCACCAGTGGTTCCACCATTTGGTCAATTGCATGTTAGGGTTTTATTACATAGGATGATAAAAATGTTTAATTTTAAGTGGTTTCTGGGAAATAAATAAAAATCAGTTTTCTGAGTATTAGTTTGTTTTGTTAATTTGTTCAAGGTTTGTGATTTACCAAAGTCATCAAGAGACAAAATTTTAAGCCTGGTTTGAAATTCTACTTTAGCCAGTACTAAGTGGGGAACCATGACCATTGGGAATAATAGACTCATAATAAAGAAGTAATGTTGGCTATTATATTAGCAGACATCTGAGCACCTTACTTTAGAAATGGAAAAACCCAAGCCCGTGAATGTTAAGCATCCTTAAAAGCAATGCTGCATGGCTCAGCTGGTGTGGCTCAGAGATTGAACATAGGACCATGAACCAGGAAGTCACAGGTTCCAGGAGGTCATAGTTCAATTCCTAGTCAATCCCCAGTGGGGGGGGTGTGCACAGCCAATCAATGTTGCCATTTCTCTAGTCCTCTCTCTAAAGTCAATAAAAATATTTTTTTAAAAAAAGCAATCCTGCAAGGGTTTAGCACTGGTGCTAGAGGCTGCTCCTTGGATGCTTGCTGGATATATGACCACATGCGAACTACATATCCCCCATAAGCTTCAGCTTGCTCATCAGTAAGATGGGGCTAATAATCATGCAAACCTCATATGGGCCATGAGGAATAAACAAGTTAATAAACACAAAGCACTTAGTGTGGTACAGAGGAGGAACTGAATAAATATTAGACACACTATTGTTATAAGAGGTAGGGTTGAAGGGGAAAAAACCTGAGTAAGGGAGCCAAGCCAATGGTGTCTTTTCTGATTATTTTTCTCCAGAAATTGACTATTGATAGAGTAAGGAAACATTATTCGAAACGTACAGTTCAGAAAAATCTCTAGTATAGTAACAAAATGTAGTGTAAATTGGAACTTCAATAAACTGTATATTGGAGAGATAGTAAGCCTACTGGTTAAAAGCATGGTCTCTTGAGCTAAGCAGTCTGGGTTCAAATCTCATCTCTCCAACTTTCTAGCTGTGAAACTAAGAAATTTATTTAACTTCTCTGTGACTCATTTTCCCCCTACATAAAAGGACATAATAATACTACCTATGTCATAGATTTGTGAAAATGAACTGAATTAACATTTGGAAAGTACTTGGCATAGTGTCTATGCAAAGGTTATAAAGTATTTATTACTATTATTATTATCGTATTATTATTCATTATTATATTGCAGGGCCATCTTGCACACCATCTAAATTATCTTTATACTGGAAGCACTCAAGGAAACTTGTAGTAATAATTTTACTTCTAAAATCATCTAGAATCATGGACTCTGATAACAGGATTATACTAAGGCACCAGCATATAATTCTACTCTTAATAATTCACTGGAATTTTAAAAATATCTGATTCTGAAAAACAGTGAATGACTCAATGATAACAGTGTGGATTTAAAATTTAACTTACCTTTAAAATTTAACCGACCTTTAAAATTAATGCTTGTTAACTTCTCATCATCCTAAGGTAACCCCTGATAGGTTATTAATAACACAGCAGGTTATGACTTTAATGGTCTTTTTTAGTTTTGTTATGGTGAAATCATAGCATTTTTAGGGAGCAATAAACTAGCCCAATCATTTTCCAGATGAGGATACCGAGATCTAGAAAGGTCAAGTGCTAGCCAACATGCAGCTAGTGAATAATGAAGACCATGGAGGATAATACTTTAAGAACATCAGACTACCTTCTCTAGTTATCAGAAAGAGAGTTCTGACTTCACACTATAAATCTGATTAACTGGATTCTTATTTTATAAATAAGGAGCTTAAATAGTAGCGGTATTTCACCCAGTTGAACTTCAAATTACTTCAGATGAAAGTAATGTATCTTTTTGGATATCAGACTCTTGCTTAAAAATTTATGTACTTTAAAATTCTTGTTACAGAGAACATAAACAGTACATTGAGTTTGATCAGTCAGTGAAAAATTAATCTCAAGGGGTGAATGTTTCATCTTCCAGGGCATCAGAGAACTAAATAAGAAGCAATTTTCTAAATTCCATCCTAGTGCTAAAATCATCTGTTTATGTGATATGGATGAGTAGCTTACTTATAGAGGCTGGTCATTCACTGCAGGACCACTTCTCCGGAATATAATCATCGCAAGTATACCACCACCATATGTATTCATCACAATTCAGAAATACAGACTGCAGCTTCTTTTTAACCTAAGGTTCAGAGTTGAGTTAATCATACCTCTTACTCATGTTACACCTTCATCCAACCTCTCAAGGCCTATATCATATTTTATTAATTTTATTATTTCCCCTTATCTTCTCATCCTAATTTCCATTCACCTCTTTGCTAAAGGCATCTGCACTAATGTTTATAAAACATAAATGTATTTAGATATGTTTGTATCTTTGAAAAATATGTTGTTGTGTGTGTTTAATTTATATACATGTAATTGTACTAAAAATATTTTCTCTTTTCGTTCAACATATGTTTTTAAAACCTATCCATGTTGCATTTTATGCCTCTAGATAATTAATTCTAAGTGGTACATAGAATTCTGCTATGTATGGATATCCCACAATTGACTAATTTATCCTCTTGGTAATGGACATCTCAATTGCTTCCAACTTTCTACCTTCCAAATAGAGTGTCAATAAACATACTTATATATGCTCCCTTACAGCCCATGTAAGGATGGCTCTACAGGATATACCCAGGAGTGGGGATCTTAGAGTATGTGACCAGATTTCTATAAACACTGTCAGATAACTCCCCAGAATAGATGTACAAGGTTAGCCTTCCACTAACAATCCAAGAGGATTCCCCAGCTCCCTGACCAACAGTTGGTATTATCTAGCTTTCTAAGTTCATATGTCTGATGAGTGGTCAAGTATTTTAGACCTATGCTAGTCTGCCAGTCCTCTCAAATGTTTCTCCCTTTGGTTCATGAAGACTTCTGGATCTTGCATATATCTTTCACAGACCCTGGACAACTAGAACTACCATCTCAGGACCATTTTGTAGACTCTCTCCTCACAATCCTGCTCTACTCGTTATGCATCATGGAGGGTCATGCTGATCTCAAAAGTTCTCTCATAGGCTTTCATTTTCTCAAGAGAGGGGAATTCCAGGTTCTCCTAAAACCTCTCTGGATGTTTCTACTCACCTGATGGGAGTTTGCATGCATGGAGTCAGTACAAAGTACTGAGTTCTTGCCCTTCTTCCTATCTCTGTCTTTCCTTCCTTTGTTCCTTCCTTCTTCTCATCTTCCTCTGCCTCCTAGATGTGAATTATTTTCAACTTCTCCCTTTTTCCTGACAGGATGCAACCATAATGCTTTCTTATTCTCTCTGTCCCCCAGGTGGCATTCTCCTGCTCCTCCCTGGGGTGATAATGGAGGAAAGGCAATACAGGAGAAACTGTATTACTATAGGGGGGAATATATTGGAGAATTTTGAAAAAATTCTGCATGCACTTTATTATTCCAAATGAAAAACACTTGAACCATTCCAAGTACTTTTACATATCATTTGACCTTCTCAGAAACCTAGAGAAGTTGTTACCATTTGCAGACAAAAATAGAAACCAAGACTGTGAAAAGTGAAAGAATTTTGTGCAGTAATAAGATAGATAACCCACAGATAACCTGTTTTAGAAGGATTCATGTGTCTTTACAGCTTTTTCCCTAAGTATATCAGGAAACCTTTTTAGAATGGCAAATCTCTCTGTTTTCTCTTTTGCAGATCTGGTCATCTGAGCCAAGAGGAAATTCTGGCACAAATAGGAAGACTGTTTTGTAACTGCTTTGCAGCAAGAACTTATGGTTGCTCTTAAGCATTTGCAAGCACCACTGAGTTCTTATTCCTTTGTTGGCAATTTTTCTATAATTAAAAAAATATTCTAAAATATGTTCATTGCTGTTATACTTAGAACTAAGCAGGCAGCTATTCATTTTAAGTCTGAATTGTACTTATTAAATTATATCATGCTCTGACAAAGATTGTGGATTTGATTCATTTTGTGAAATAATCATTTTAAATGTCATTCTCTGAGTATGCACCTACTGTATATGCACAGTTTATATCAGTCATGTGATTATACTTTAACTAGAGGCCCAGTGTATTAAATTCATGCACTGGAGTAGGGGGTTCCTCAGCCTAGCCTGCCCCCTCTCACAGTCCAGGAGCCCTCAGGGGCAGGAGGCGACCCGGCAATCAAGGGAAGGTGATGCCTTCATTATACCTCTGCTGCTACCACTTCCGGTAGCACAAGCCTCTGCCAACCCTGGTTACCTGAGCCTCGGGCGGCTCTGGGCAGCTGGGCGGCCCCTATCTGAGGCTTGCCTGTGCCTCAGGCTGGCCCTCAACAGCTGAGGGGCTGAGAGGACTGGGGGACTCTGGAGGCAGGTAGGCCTGGCCTTGTGGCGTGCCTGCCACCCCGGTGGGGCTGACGGGACTGGGCACCGCCATCTTGTGGCTGTGGGTTCTGCCATCTTTGAGGGCGGGGCAGTCAGTTAGCATATTCCTTCTTTATTAGATAGGATTATGTAATTTACTTTTTTTTTCTGGGAAGGCAGCATACTTTTCCACCTATTTTTGAAACATTTGGGAGTTAGATATATTTGAAGGACACTTTTCTACATCCCAAGTGAGCATTTTCTTCAGAGAAGTTAACAAAAACCATCTCTACTCGAAGGGAGGTAGTCTGGGCTAGTGAACAGAGACAGACCTGGTTATGAATCTTAGCTTCCTGCAACCTACCAGCTATGTGGTGTTAGGCAAGTGACTTAATCCTCAAACCTCAGTTTTCTCAGTAATAATAAGAGAATAAGAGTACTTATGCTAATGGGTTCATGCAAAGATTTAGTGAAGTCATGTGTTTATAATGTCTAGCATGTAATAAGCACTAAAAATGCTATTTTCCTTCTTTCTCCTTTCCTTACAAAAAACAAACCAAATCATCAAGACACCACTATGGTACTCCAGAAAATCTACACTAAAAATATTGCAGAGAATATTTCACCTTTAAAATAAACAACAGAAACAGACGTTTGTATGCCTTGTTGTCTAAATATGTGGCCTGGTTTCACTCTTTGCACATAGTAGGAACCTGGTATGCTAGAGAAAGACGCATCAATAAATGAATGTAAACTCTATATGATCCTAGAGCATGAGCTGGTGAACACAATAGCGAATGTCATTCAGATGAATGGTTTCAATCAAATGAAACTATGTTTAGGGCACAGTCTTGTTCCCTGCTACTCTCTGGATATTTCTTGAATATATAAAGTACACTTTGAAGTCAAGGAGAGTGTTCCACATGGATGAGATAGATACCTAGAGATGAAAGAAATGGGGGAGAGGGGACCTAGGCCTATGTTATAAGTTTTTAAAGAATAAGCAGGTATTGAAATGTGTGTGTGTTTTCTTATAGAACTGAGAAATACTTTTTCAGAGTCAACCAAAACCTATGCAACACGGCCTTTCCTTATGCAAGCACAACACAACGTTTCAGAATTGCTTTTGTCCATAACTTATGTAATGCATCCTCTCTAGAAAAAAAGAAATTATACTTCTGTATATTGAGTAGTCCAAAAAAATTGGTATGTCACTTTTATTTCTAGAAAACAGGAATAGAAAAATTCAGGATAGTAATTAACCAAAATAAGAGCTTCTTTCAACAACTGTCCATACTCACCCTGCTCCAGAGCACATACAGAACAGGCCCCAGAGGAAAAATAACAAAGCTTAAGCCAGATTTAAAATAGAGCACTGCACCCTGGCCAGTTTTTCTCAGTGGTTAGAGCATCAGCCCATGAACCAAAGGGTCATGGGTTTGATTTCCAAACAAAGGCATGTACCAGAATTGCAGGTTTGATTCCAGCCCAGGGCTCAAGCAGGAGGCAACCAATTGTGTCTCTCTCACATTGATGTTTCTCTCACCCCCTTCCCTTCCACTCTCTAAAAATCAATGGAAAAACTATGTATGTATATATAGAACACATATATATATATATATATATATATATATATATATATATATATTCAAATGAGGATTTAAACTATAATAATAAGTAGGGCACTGCAACAATTAAGGCTTCTTTCCCCTCCAACTCAGAAAGCAATTGGCAGGAAAGGAAACCTAAGCCCAGTATACAGGCTGTCTCCCCCCCCCCCCCAAAAAAAAAAATCTATACACATTTTAATAGCTAATAGCTCAATTTTGAAAAGGAAATGTACTTTAATAAGCACTGACTTTATAATTATTCAAAGAGTATATATACCTTTCGGGGGAGACACCCTATATGCAGTAAAGCACAAAGTATTTATTGAAGGTCCTTAGAACAGACAGTAACTAGGTCTCTGGGAACCCTGTTAAAGAATGATGAGACAGAAAGCCCGGGTAAGAGACTACCAGTTTCCCCCAATTTGGCTCTACACCTTCAACCTCCCAACTGGAGGCACACAGTGAGCAGCTTACCATACACCTGCTCTAAAAGCCTGTAGGTTTCCAACCAAGTCTGTACATGGTAATATATTAGGTTACATCTGCTGAACTACGCTTCCCTCTTATATACGAGCCAAGTACTTCTCAGCTTAGGCCCAGATGATCACTGAGTATATAGACAAGTGCAGTGGGTAGGAAGAGAATAAAGGCCAAGATCCGAAATGGGCATTAGGACAAGGTGGCTGAAAGGTATAGATCAGTAGAATGAAGGAGAGGTAACAAATGAGGAAAAAAAATGTAAGAAGTTAAAGGATATTTTCATGCCCCTTTTTCAGAGGAGGAAACTGAGACACAGAGAAAGTCACACAGCTAGTAAATGGCTGCGTCAAGACAAGGATTCGATCGTCAAGCTCAGAACCCACTTGCTGCTCCACTTCACACACTGCATTTCAATAGAGAAAGCCCATACATTAATAGCACAGGCTTGTGGCTGGGTCTCTTGGTTACCACTAGGAAGCAAGCACCCCAGGGTAGCACAGTGGTCCTCTCTAACCTCCCAGCATCTGAACATCACCCCATCACCACACACAGGAGGAAACAAGCTCTCTTTCAGGCCCGGGGGGATGTAAGGTATGGTTTATGAAAGGGTCCTATTGGGTCCTTTCTGTTTGACCCACTATTAAGCCCCCATAAAGCTTCCTGGTAAAAGAAAAGCTTGCTTAATGAGAAATTCCCCATGAGGGCAAACCTGTCATTCTCGCGGGCCAGATCGTCATGGAAACTTTTATAAAGAGGAGCTCGACACTCAAGTCTTTGGGCAGCAAAGCATCCACGCAGTTGGTCTTTTGTAAAATTATACAGATTTATTCACTGTCACAGCGAGCCAATGACACAGTGCCTTTTACCGGTGAATAGGACTGGCACGTAACGAGAAGAACACAGTTAGCATTTAATTTGTCAGACCTTGTGCCACTCAGCTAGCCCTTATACAGTCCCCAAACAGCTCAACGTGTTTTCAAAACCATAATCATTGGAACAAAATTATAAAATAATATGGGTTGAAAAAAATGCATTACTCTTTAAAATAATGCTCAGACATCTGAATGTGAATAATAAGAGGGTCTTGTCCCCTAAACCAGGAGTTAGCAAACGACAGCTCCTAGACCAAAAACTGGACTTGTTGCCTGTTTCTTATACAACCCAGAGCTAAAAAAAAATTTTTTTTTCATTTTTCAATGATTAAAAATAATCAAATGGAAAATAAGGTATTGAGACACATTAAACATGTATCAAATATAATGTACAAAGTTTTATTAGGACACAGCCACGTTCACTCATTTACTTATTGTCTGTGGCTATTTTCACACTACAAAGGCACAATGCCTAAAATATTCACTAGCTGGTTCTTTACAAAAAAAGTTTGCCAACCCCTTCCTAAAATGATAAATATATTACACTGGCAAATGTTTCACCGTCTAATTGCTCAGTTGTAGTTTCTAATCATTAGAAAACTGTGAAGCATTTCGCGACCTCTCCCAGTAATTAATTTCTAAAAAAAAAAAAACAAAAAAAAAAACATTCTAAATACACATTGCAACCTATTCTTCACTCTAATGATACATTGCAATTCCTTAATTGTTTCAAGGGGCATGTTTTCTCTCACACTAAAATGATGCCTGACTGATACAAACCAGGGCCTTTCTTCAAACGCCTGACTGAAGCAAAGCAGAAAACATCTCATGCTCTGGGACGTTCATTTGGCAGGAACATTTTGCTGCTAAGCTTGAAACCCAAACAATTAAAGCCAGTAAAGACAGAGCACGTGAGCTTCTGTTCCTGCCTCTTGCTTCTTCCAAAATCCTCAAATCCACCGAAATTTTTTGTGCAGCTTTGCACTGAGCATTTCAAAAGGAAACTAGGGTACCAGCCTTCTTAGAATCTGTAGGGTTTGTTGTTGATGATGATAATGATGACTATCCTTTAATGGTGGCTGAGCCATGAGGGCAAACCTGCCATTTATATTCATCTTTAAAAAAAAGTGAACTGTCATAGGATTCAACTGCCTTGCTGTCGTTTTACATACACATATGTAATGTTCTACCATTTGCAGTTTTGATTCTCACCCACGCTGCTACCCAAACACATGCCTCTAGAATTGTTTCAAATCTGGCATTGCCATGGACTTCAGAAGTTGCTCCCTAAGCAGAGGCTTTGGAGAAAGACACAAAACAGACTCACCAATTATTATAATGCAGGCATCTCTTAGGACTTCATAAATGTGCTGTCATAAATTATGTTATCTCCCTAAGTTACATGAACGTTTTATTTGTATTCAAATGATAACTAAGCAGTAACTTCTTCATGGTTACTGGCAAGAAAGAAGTCCCCAATTAAGGGACCAGGAATCTGTGATCCAGTCCCAGGCTCTCTATACCCACTTGATAAACCAGGACCCTGGAGAGAATGTTCTGGTCTTATGTCAATTTCACATTACTCAAGTGTGTTTGAAAGTTTTGCAGACCTCTATGGAGACATCTATCTTGTGATCTTAATCAGAAGACTATTCATGACTCAGATCCCCAAGACTCCTTTAAACCAGTCTGCGAAACTGCTGAAGCTCATTCAACATCTTTAAAAGCTATTGTAAAACATCGTTATAATCAAATGCAATATTTGCCCTAACAAAATGAAAATTTTTGTCTCTGACTTGCATTCAACCACTTCAAGAGATATTTAGTCTGGAAATATAATTATAAAAAATATTATAATTTTCATATGCAGCATTAAAAAGAAATAGGCCAGCAAGAAGATCTATTTAGCCAACCAAAATTTTCATTGGTTCTACTCAATAACTAATGCCACTGTTTGCCTTTGCTAGTCATTACCAACTCTATCTGAGTCAAAGAAGGCAAATATCTCTCTACCACAAAACCAGATTTTTTTGTTAAAAAATGAGCCAAAGGGAGTTGTTTTTTTAAGCGGGGGGAGGCAGCACATATTTAATGAGACCTAGGCTTGCTGCCTGATTTTCATTGGGCGCCTGCCTGATTCTGATTTGGCCCACTCTACATACTTGTAGGCCACTGGGCACGAAGGCCAGTGCTTATTTTCATGGCTGTTTCAATTCATCAAAAAAAAAATTCCTTTGAAAGATGAAAGAAACTCTACATTTTTTCACCTGTTGTTCTTTCTTGTGTGCCTGTCACTTCACTAGCCAAACTTGCTTCAAGCCAAACCAAATGCTTTCCAAACCTCTCCAGCATTCCTTTGAAGATCTTAAGTTAAGTATTTTCTTATGCTGACCGATATAGCTTCCAAATAAGGAATTAAAAAAATAACGTTGTCCTGAAGTTATGTTTTTTAAATACCAGAAATGTAAAAACACATTCCAATATGTGCAAAAAAAAAAAAAGCCAAATTCCTCTTCTCCAAGTTTAGAAGTCCTGAGCCAAATGCACCTGATGTTCATTACCACACCCATAGCACATCGCTTAGGTATGACAAAGTTCCTGCGAAGACCATATGCTGTTTTTCTTATTACCACTTCACCAGTTTTCCCAGGCTCACTAGAAAAAGTATTTTATAAGACCAGCCCACTGAGTGGGCTCATCTCACTACACTGATGAAATCTGGTTTGCTCTTTAGTTGATTAACCATAAACATCTCTCCTTATTTCTAACAGCACTGCAGTTAGGACCCTGACCTGTCACCACTAGCTTCAAGTTTTGGCTTTCATCAAAGAAAAGGAGTTTGCCAAGAAGGAAAAATACAGCTCTACCTTCAAGCTAAACATAGTTCTGTCTTCTAGAAATTATGCACTTTTGCATAGCTCAAGCAAATTCTCTTCAAGCAGCTTACAGGAGATACCAAGAGAAATACACTGCAGACCCTAGTTGAGGTACTGGTTTAGCTTGAAAGAGATGCAATCTAGCAAAAGCTGATACCAAAAAGCAGAAAAGACAACCCAGCTGATATAAGAGGAAATGAGGCCTCACCCATTTGCTGATAGTCTTTGAAGGCGTCAACAATAGATAAGACAAAACCAAAATCTGGAAAAAACAGAACATATCTAAACTTCTTGAAGCTTTATACAAGAGTCTGTATCAAGGCATTTAAAAAAAGTTAAGTTATGAAGGTTACATTAAAGATGTATTCTTAGAAAACCAACACTAAAAAAAGGAGAGGCAATTCCCTGGATGGATCTTATCAGCATAGCCATAGATTATGTTATTATTTTTGTTATTATTATACGAGGGGCCTGGTGCACAAAAATTTGTGCACTTGGAGGGTGTCCCTCAGCCCAGCCGGTGCCCTCTCGCAGTCTGGGACCCCTAGGGGGATGTCCACCTGCTGGCGTGCCTGGCCAGCCTGGGTGAGGGGCTGATGGCTGTTTGCAGGCTGGCCAAGCCCCCCAGTGGGAACCCTCACCCCATGGGGGGTGTGGCCAGCCTGTGTGAGGGGCTGAGGGCTGTTTTCAGGCTGCCCACAGTCCCTTCAGGTTTCAGATCCCTACTGGGGTGCCTGGCTAGCCTGGGAGAGGGGCTGAGGGCCGTTTTCAGGCTGCCCACAGCTTCCATTGACCCAACTCTCAGCGAGGCTGGCTGGAATCAGATTTCTGGGGTTTATTTATCTTCTATAATTGAAACTTTGTTGCCTCGAGCAGAGGCCCGGCCAGCCTAAGCAGGCAGTTTCAACTTCATTGCTGGTGCAATGGAAGCCTCCTGTTTGCTCTAGCTCCGTGGCTGCTGGCCACCATCTTGGCTGGGTTAATTTGCACACAGCCATTCTGATTGGCTGGGGGCGTGGCTTGGCTGGTGGGCATGGCTTAGGTGTCTCAGAGTGATGATTAATTTGCATATTACTCTTTTATTAGATTAGATTGTAGATAACCTATCATTATTATTAAACTAGAGGCCCAGTGCACAAATTCATGCGCCAGTGGGGTCCTTTGGTCTGGCCTGCAGGATCGGGATGAAACCAGCTCTCTGACATCTCCCAAGGGGTCCCAGGTTGCAAGAGGGTGCAGGCCAGGCTGAGGGACCCCACCAGTGCACAATCAGGGCAGGGGAGGTATGCAGGAGATTTGCCAGCCAGGATCATGGAAGGGCTCCAGGGAATGTCTGTCCTGTCTCTCTCAGTCCCAATTGGCCAGATCCTTGCAATAAGCTCACCTACCAGTTGGAGCGTCTGCCCCCAGGTGGTCAGTGCATGTCATAGCAAACAGTTGAGCTGCTTATATAATTAGCATATTACACTTTGATTGGTTGAATGGCTGACCACAACCAGACACTTAGCATATTAGGCTTTTATTATATAGGATGCTTGTCATATTCCAGTCACTGTTCTAAGCACTTTATGTAAACTATCTTCTTCAATACTTTCAAAAGCACCATTAAGTAGGTAATATTATCTTAGTTTTATAGAACAACCAAGGCTCAGAGATGTTAAATAGTGTGCTCAAGAAATACTGCTAGCAAATGATGCTAAACTAAGAATGATTGGTGAAAGTACTTTTCAGTAATAACTTGATTTCACTGAAGTTTTCATAGTGACAAAGTCATTGAGATATGTTTTCTTTTCTTTTTCTAAGCCTTTAATAAGTGTTTTTTATCATTAATAATTATTTAGGATTCTGCTTTATGGGCAAGTTTTGTATTTGTTTTTTAATATATTTTTATTGATTTCAGAGGAGAAGGGAGAGGGAGAGAGATAGAAACATCCATGATGACAGAGAATCATGGATCGGTTCCCTCCTTCACACCTCACACCGGGGAGTAAGCCACAACCCAAGCAGGTGCCCTTATCAGGAATCGAACCTGTGACCTCCTGGTTCATAAGTCGATGCTCAACCACTGAGCTATGCTGGCCAGCTAGGCAAGTTTTTTAAAATTTATCTTTATTTTTGAAAATATTACAGATTTCCCTTTTTTTCCCATTGACTCCCTCCACCCCGCACCCACCCTTTTCATGCCTTTACCACATTATTGTCAGTGTGTTTATGTGTATAAAAGTTCCCCAATTAGTCTCTCCCTGCCCACCAACCCCCCCTGTCTTCCCTTTGATATTCATCAGTCTGTACCATGCTTCTATGTTTCTGAATCTATTTTGTTCATCAGTTTATTTTGTTTATTGTATTCCACATATGAATGACATCATGTTTTCTTATTGCATGCTTTATTTCTGTACGACATTAATAAATAATCAATGGATCCCTCACCACCCCCCAGGGGATTTGGATTTCACCATGGATCAGTTCTCCAATTCTTACTCATTCTTGATGTTTATCAAAGGTGAGTAAAGCTATTTCAGTCCATTGAAATTATTGAGCACCTATTATGGCCCAGGCAGTATATAATTCTCCTAAACTTGATTGTGGAAAGAAATGAAAGAATTCACCAGTATCAAGGAGGATGATTCCCCTGAAGCTAGAGTTTGCTCAGTCCTCACAAGCCTATGAGAACCAATGAGGTTGCATTGATCGGGACATACCCATCAAGCATTGTCCAAGCAACTCTAGTAAGGCCCTGGGACATCTTACCTGTGGTAAGCAAGCCTTGTCAGATCCCATGTGCCTTCTAATTTCTTCCTGCCCTTTTCCAACCCTTCCATGGACACTGTTAGAGCTGAAAGAGAAGTTCTCTCTCTCTCTCTCTCTCTCTCTCTCTCTCTCTCTCTCTCTTTCTCTCTCTCTCTCTCTCTCTCATTATATTCTGTTAGAGAGGTCCCTAAGTGATCTTGTTTATACCTCCAGTGTCCAATAGAGTTTTAGCAAAACAGCTCTTTTCATTTTCATGTATAACTTCCACCCCAACTCTCTAAAGGGCTGAGACATGATCTAAAGGGAGGTCAGGACTAGAGACAAATTTGAGTCATAGACACCATACCATTCACAGAATAGCCCCTCTCCTCTGATGGCTAAGGCTTGTTACCAGAGCAAGCCATCACCCCTGGCTTCCTCATCCCTTATTATAATCTCCCAGGATGATCTCCAGTCCTTTTACAAAAAGGCTTTAGACATGCCCTGCCAACCAGTAATTATAACATGCCCAAGACATAGCTGAACCTCAATGGAAGCCACCATATGGCCTTATGGCCATGTTTAAACACCCACCCTCACCCCCACCACAGACACGCATCCCTTACTAGAAAATAAGTACCTTGGGCTAAGGGTGAGAATGCTACGGTGGAACTAAATTATCCCAATGTTCTGATATGGTTTATTGGAAGATTTGGGGGAAGGGGGAGGAGCAGGAAGGATAGAACATACTTTCAGGTATGCTCCTAATAGAGGTGGTAAGGGTCATCTAAGAGCAGCTGCTGTAGAATTGTAAGAATAAATTAAGTTCTGGCTGGATGGCTCTAAGATGAGAGCTTACAGGATAAGCAGGAATTGGCCACAAAAAGCCCAAAGCACTAAAGAACTGTTTTCATGGTACCTAACAGAGTGAGTTACAATGTTAGAGAACTTGAGTCTAGCTTCCCCAAAACTGAAAACCACATCTTCTCATCAGATACTTGGTGCCCCACTGATATCCTCTCCTGTAGCTTTGGCTGTCTGTATCAGTAGTGGACAGTTCCCTTAACGAACCAATGGGTTCCTACATCAAGCATCGGTACCTCTTCGCCTGTGGACTTGCTCTGCCTGCAGGAGCATGCTCTGCCCACCCCAGGGGTAAGCTAGAAGTGGTGGGAAGCGCATTCCTCCAGGGCTAACCCTGCACCCCACCCAGGAGCTGCACAGGATGTGGGTAAATGCCCCAGCTTCCTTGCCCCTTGCTGGGACTATGCAGTCTCTTAGAGGGTGCCTGGCAGGACTGAGTCCCAGCTGCCCACAGGGTAACCCCTCCTGAAAGCCCTCTCCAGTGACTTTCCTCCCATCTCTTTCTCATAGCCCTTCTCCTCAATGTGCTTCCTGGAACCACTTCAAAAATAAACTACCTGCTCCAAAATCCTTGTCTCAGGATTCGATTTAGAAAAAAAAAAATTAGATAACTTCTTTCAGGTAAGAGGTCTCTAAAATACAAAATAACCCACTATATCTATGCACAACAAAGCAATGAGTTGTTTTTTTTAATATATTTTATTGATTTTTTACAGAGAGGAAAGGAGAGGGATAGAGAGTTAGAAACATCAATGAGAGAGAACCATTGATCAGCTGCCTCTTGCACACTCCCCACTGGAGATGTGCCTGCAACCAAGGTACATGCCCTTGACCGGAATCCAACCTGGGACCCTTGAGTTCGCAGGCTGATGCTCTATCCACTGAGCCAAACCAGTTAGGGCAGCAATGAGTTTTAAAGGAAAAAGGTACTAGTTTCAGAGGCTTGAGGACCTTTCCCTTCCTCAGCTTTATCACTGGGGAAGGAACTCCCGTCCAAAGCTAACAGAGAGAGAGAAACTCCCAGGCAAGATCCCCTTACACAGAATTGAGCTTAAGTTTGTCAGGGGAGATACAGGGAAAGAAAGAGGAATCTCTCCTTGCTTCTCAATTTCACCTCAGTTTCAGGAAGCATGATCCCTGTCTTCAGAGAACTCAGTCTGTTCAGAGAACTGCAGGAAAAATAATAATAAATAATAATGAAAATGTATTGTGTCATCACTGAGTGCTATTGCCACGGATGGGGAAACATTTCAGTGAATATTTGTTGAGTAAATGAATGAGTAAACCCAGTCAGGGAAAGGTATAGTGTTTGTAAAATTTTAAAGGTGAGTGTGTCTTTACCAAAGGAGGGATGCAGGGTCGTTCCAGGCAGAGGGAGTAACATAGAACCAGGAAAGACCTAGAGCATGTGACCAATCTAGAAATCACTAAATTGGGCTGCACATTGAAATTACCTAGAATTTTTTTTTTTTTTTAAGTAAGGCTTGGGTCCCTAGATACTTTAACTGAATTGGTATGGGGCAAGGCCTGGTACTTGGATTTTTTTTAACTTGCCCAGGTGATTCTAATAGGCAACAAACTTTAAGAACCATTACTGGATCATCAAACTTCTTTCATTCTGCCTTGTTGCCTTCTCCCCCAAAACACTCACTAAACCTTTCACAAAGTAAGTCACAAAGACAGAGTATGCCAAGTTTCAACAAATGCACTGGAGGTCTTTTTGTCCTGTGTTGTCTAGCCTCGCCTGAGTAAAACTTAGCCTCATAAAGATGAGAGGCAGATGTAGAAATTGAACAAAAAAGAAGACTGAGTCTTCTTAGTCCAGTCTCATAACCTGCCATGTGTCCCAGCTCCCCCAGGGGACCTCACCGCGGAAGAACAGCACAGGTTCCACCTTCCTTCTCTCACTTCCAGTCCATTCCCTCAGCTCCTGTATCTCTGAGGCTTTTACCGTAACAAGGTATTATAAACTGTGTGGAGGGAAAGCACCATTTTCACCTATCAGATTGGCAAAGATTACAAAGTGTAATAATACACTCTACTAATGAAAGAAAGCAGAAAATTTGTCACTCTGCTACATAGCTAGTAGGAGGGAAAATCAGTTAACCTTCTAAAAGGCAATTTGGCAGTATCTATAAAAATTTCAAAGATATTTATTTAATCTTTGACCCAGCGATTCTAGTCTCTCAACTTACCTTACATATTCACTTATTGCAGCATTCTTTGTAAAGCAAAATGTTATACTAGTAAGTCACTCAATGGGAGACTGATTAAAATTGTAGGGTAGAGACAGCAAGATGGCGGCATAGGGTAGACACCGTAAATGCAGCCGTGAACAACTATTTCAGAAAAACCACGAAAAGAACACACGGACACCACTCGCACCCACAGGAAGGCTGGCTGAGTGAAAATCCTACAACTAGAAAAGAGTCTGAGACTCAGAGGAGTGGCGGAAGCAAAGTACAGAGGTACGGAGGCGCGCACGGGGCTCGGGGAAGGGCTGGCGCCGGGGGACGCGGTTCTTTTCCAAAACGGAGAGAGCCACAAGTCCCCAGCGGCTCTGAACTCCAGTTTCAAGTGAGTTTCTGAGGACCCAGACACCTGGAGAAGGGGGACTGACTGGCACCGGGAGGAAACCCAAAGCGGGTTTCTCTCAGCATTGCTTGCAGCAATTACCATAGGACACAGAGACTTGGTGTCTCTCAGCGCAGAGCTGAGAAGCGCCATAGCTATTTGCTCCGCCCTGCCCTGCAAACTCCCCGAGGACCCGCCCCTCCCAAGCTGCATCAGAGGCTTTTGCAGATAAAAGACTGAGTAGCCTAAGGCAAGGCTAACTCAACACCTCCTTAAAGACACAGGAGCCAGCCTCACCCAGTGGCCAGAGAGGGACTAACCTAAACAAAACAGATCCACAAAGAACACACTCAGGGCAGATGCAGTGAGCATAAAAGCCCCACTGAAACAACTCTAGCCCCATAAGGGTGTCTCCAGCACAGAAGTTCTCCCACTGTAGACACAGCTGACTCTCATAACCAAGTGGCTTAGAGGTTAATTCCTCTCAGTGATCACCTAACTCAGCAAGAAACGCAGCCAAAATGCAGAGACAAAGAAACAGGTCACAAATGACAGAAATGGAGGAAAGAAAACGACAGGATATAGAGTTCAAAACCACGGTTATTAGGTTTTTCAAGAAATTTCTAGAGAATGCCGATAAATTTAGTGAGACCGCCGATAAATTTAGTCAGCTCCTCAATGAATCTAATGAGACCCTCAAGGATATGATAAAGGGCCAACTAGAAATTAAGCGTACACTGA
>PVJC01026902.1:0-16258 GCA_004026665.1 Murina feae | reverse complement strand
TGAATTAGCATTGATTTGCCAATCTTTCATCACTCCTGAGAAGTTACATTGTATTCTAATAGCAACAGATTAAACCGACACTCATTTACATAGATTAGTTACTACTGTATAGGTCTACTTCCTCTATTTAAAAACCAATGGTGATTACACCTGTGGCACTCAGAGTTAAGTCAGGGAAATGAAGACTACCCAGTTACTATATTTCTTTGTTTTAAATAAACTCTTTATTTTGTAATACTTTTAGATTTACAGAAAACTTGTAACAATAATATAGAAAATTCTTGCTCTATTTCTTTAGTGTTAACATCTTACTTAACCAGGTACATAAGTAGTATATTAAAACTCACATTGACACAGAACTACTTAGCTAACCTCTCAAATTCAGAGTTCATCAATTTACCCACCAATGTCCCTTTTCTGTTCCAGGATCCAGTGGAGGATACCACATTGCATTTAGTGATTTTCTAAAAAATATATTTTTATTGATTTCAGAGAGGAAGGGAGAGATAGAAATATCAGTGATGAGAGGAAATCATTCCGGGACCCTCGAGTCCGCAGGCTGACACTCTATACCCTGAGCCAAACGGGCTTGGGGGGGGGGCAGGTGGTCTTCTCTAATCTATGACAATTTCTCTGTCTTGTCTTTGTTTCTCAGGACCTTGACAGTTTTAAAGAGTCCTGGTCCCCTATTACAGTGTCCTTAGATTTGTTTGATGTTTCCTCAGTGTTAGAATGGGGTTATGGAATCTTGGGCAGAAAACATCCCAGGTAGTTATTATTTTTTTAAAAATATATTTTATTGATTTTTTACAGAGAGGAAGGGAGAGGGATAGAGAGCAAGAAACATCGATGAGTGAGAAACATCGATTAGCTGCCTCCTGCACACCTCCCACTGGGGATATGCCCGCAACCAAGGTACATGCCCTTGACTAGAATCGAATCCGGGACCCTTGAGTTCGCAGGGCGACGCTCTATCCACTGAGCCACACCGGTCAGGGCAGGTAGTTATTTTTTAAAAACTAAATTTTTAGACTTTACCAGTTTTTCCATCATTGCCCTCGGGTACCGCGTTGGGTTGGATTGCCACAGCTCCCTGTCTCCTTCGTTTTGGGTTAATTTCTCATAAGGTTTCCTTATTTTATTTTTTAAATTTTGTTTTATTGCTTAAAGTATTACAAATGTCTCCCCCTTTTCCCGCCCTTGACCTTCTCCCCTACCCCCCAGTGTCTTGCGTCCATTGGTTATGCTTATATGCATGCATACAAGTCCTTCAGTTGATCTCTTAACCACACCCCCCCCCACACCCCCCAACCCTCCCCGGCCTTTTAAACTGATGAACAAAAATAAGTACAGAGGCAGAGAAGCATCGAACAGACTGTCCAACTACAGCTTTCCTTATTTTTCATGACCTGGACAGTCTTGTGGAGGGCTGGCTAGGTCCTGTTAGATGTCAACCAATCCGGTTGTCTGATGTTTTTCTCATGATTAGACTGAGATCATGGACTTAAAAAAATTAATAATGTGGAGAAGGAAAATAGGGGGGCAACTTTGGGGGCTCACAGCCTAGTTCCGTATCTAGTTAAATAGTATTCTTACTTCCCCTAACTGACTTGGGTGGAGCTGCAAAGCCCACCCTGAGGAGCCCACCACAAGAAGATATATATCAACCCCTCTGCCCCCGACATTGGCAGTTCAGGCTTTGGATAAAAGTCCCCTGGACTAGCAGCGCTGCATGATAAAGGTTTTATATTCCTGATTCCTCTGGGGGTTGGCTGTTGTTTTCTGGGCCATTTGCCACAACATTCTCACATGTCAAAAAACAATGAATTGTACACTATAAATGGGTACATTGTATGGTATCTCAACAAGCTTTAAGAATACTTGTTTGGAAAGAACACCCCAAAGATGAATCACATTACATCATATTATTTAATTACAGCATATCAGGAAATACATGAAATCCACATGAAGTTAACTTCCTTCACCTGGTTAATAATTCATTGTTTGTTTTGTATGATAATATTAATTTTAAAAAACTGGGATAAAGTATATATAACATAAAATTTGCCATGTTAACAATTTTTAAAAACCTATTTTTATTAATTTCAGAGAGGAAGGGAGGGGGCCAGAGAGATAAAAACATCAATAATAAAAGAGAATCATTGGTCGGCTGTATCCTGCATGCCCCACAGACCTCAAACTGAGACTGGGAATCAAACCATGATCTCCTGGTTTATAGTTCAATGTTCAACCACTGAGCCACTCCATGTATGTTGATGATTTAAAAAAATATATTTTATTGATTTTTTACAGAGAGGAAAGGAGAGAGAGAGAGAGAGAGTTAGAAACATCAATGAGAGAGAAACACTGATCAGCCGCCTCCTGCACATTCCCCACCGGGGATGCTCCCGCAACCAAGGTACATGCCCTTGACTGGAATTGAATCCGGGACCCTTGAGTTCGCAGGGCGACGCTCTATCCACTGAGCCAAACCAGTCAGGGCTGTTGATGACTTTTAAGTGTACAATTCAATGAAATGAGTGACACTTGTGATGTGAAACCAACACCATTTTCTATTTCTAAGACATTTTTATTTATAAGGATGAAGAGGTAGAGGTGAGAACCTAGAGGTCAAGTTAAGACTTTTCTCCCTTTTCTCAAAAGCAGTGCAAGACTTTCAGGTGCGAAGCAAGTCAGATTTTCATTTTAGAACGACTCCCGCTGTAGCTGGAGAATGACTCGGAGGACAGATGCCGTGAAGTGAATGTAGGGCCTCACGTCCCTGGCCTCTCCTCGGCCCGGGAGAGACCTGACAGTGTGCTCGTGGTGCTGTACTGACTCTGTGTTGGTATTTTGTATTTTTCTTAAGGAAGGACTCCTGCACCAATTGTACAGGTTCTGGATCTGCCTCTCCTACTTAAAAATAAACTTTCAGGATACATTGATAAATCCTTACTAAGTAATTGAGGGAAACCCTTACTCAGGGAAAAATTTAGCCACTGTGTCACTTGTTGAATCAGTTATGGTTCTTGGTGGTGAGCCACTCTGGCCAAGTTAAGCAAAATGAGAATTTGTTGGAAAGATATCAGGGCAAGGTCAGCACATTTTTCTGTAAAGGGTCAGCTTTGCAGACCATATGTTGTTTATTGTACAGTGTAATGAGCCATTGACAATATGTAAATGAATGAGCACGACTGTGCACCAATAAAGCATTATTTATAAAAAATAGAATGCAGTCTGGGTTGAGTGAGTGGATCATAATTTGCTGACTACTGTATTTGGAGACTCCAAGATGGTTGAGTATTTGGAGCCCAGGTTTGCATATGGGTGAGTCTACAGGACTCAGAATATGTATCAACCCAGATCTACTTGGTCCTGTGTACTCATCCCTGCCTCAGCTACTTGCTCTGCTATTCCTATGGATAAAGCCCCCAATTGCTGCCATGGCTACTACGGCACCATAGGTGAGGAACTTGGGTTTATTGCTTAAGAACTTGGTGACTCTAGACAAATTGTTCCCTCATGAGAGGGTTGAACTGGATCAACCTATGCTTCCTGGGGTGCTGAGAGGAGAAAAACTTTGAGGCTAGACCCTAGTTGAGTAGAAAAGAAAGTGTGATTGATTAGTTATGTCTGCAATGAGCACCTGGATAGAGAGAGGTGGCACACTTGCTAAATGTTGTGATCCTGTAACTAGCTGATCTCCAAGGTCCCTTCTGAAAAGCTACAGTTATGTGTCTGGTTACTTCTTTGGGAATATCCTGGAGATGGAACCATAATGTAAAATATAGTCACTGGCATGGAAGTGTGGCCTGGAACTTTACAAATGTCTAACACATTGGCTTTTATGAAAGAGACAGGACGAGATCCTGATTCTCTGTTCATGATAGATACACCAGGGAGACAGCTGGCCAGCAGAAAAAAGAAGCCAAATCCATAATGCCTTTCACATCAGCCTCATGGTTTAAGTTCATAGCAAAGATTCCAACATATAGTTTTAGTTTGACAACTGTTTATTGAGCATCCATTATAACAATCAAAGATTTGTTCTCTGTCCTCAAGAAAATGTAATAGTCTCGTCCTAGTGAGAGAGCAGAATTAAGTAGAAAGACTATTTATTAGGAATGACTTTCTGGAATAAGTTGGGGTGGGAGGTTGTGGAAAGTAGGTGAAGGGAGAGAGGGGGCACTCCAGCTTGGGGGAATGGCTTAGAGGCAGGTCTGAATAAAAGGACATTAGTCTTGTTGGAACGGTGAATTCATGATGTGGGAAGTGAGGGATGAATTTAGCTGGCTGCTGGTTGGAAGTGGGATTATAAGGGTGTGAAATATCAGCATGTGGAGTTTGGCCTTGGTCTCTAAATGATGGGGTGCCATTGTGTTTTCCTGGGTGTTCTTGGAAGACAAAGAATTGTAGATGGTATGGAGCACAAAGGTGGGGTGAGATGGTCAGGTGGAAAGGCAAGAAAGGAACCTGGTGTAAACATGCAAAGATATAAACACATGAGGGTGGGACTGGAGCGTGGAGAATGACATGTTAGGGAAGGAAAGACAGATCTGAGAAGTGTTTCAGAGTCAGGCTGGGCTGGGCTGGTGGCATAGGAAGGTTGCAAGAGAAAGAGTGTTATAAATAATGGCAGATTTCCAAACCTGGGGTCTGAGGTTGAGGGTGACAGGAAACACGGATGGACCAGGAAGAAAAGACATCTTTAACCATGAGTGTTCAATGGTGGTGGATATGACCACAGTTACATCATGGGAAAGGTCAAGGCTAGAGATAGACATGTATCTCAGAATTGGAAGGCAGTACACGTGATCCAGCTTCCAGCCCAATGCTGGAATTCCACGGATGTAACCTTAAATGCTGGTTATTAAGGATTTCTAGAAGACTTCCAGGGAGCTCCAATCTCCAAGGTAGGGAGAACTTTTATTAGGTAGTTCCTCTAATTAGAAAAGTTTTCCAATAGATCAGGACTTAGCAGGCAGTGGAAAGGGGGCTGGGATGGAAGCCAGACTCACTGTGTGGCATTTGATAAGCCATGTGTAACCTCTCTGAGCCTCTATCATACTGTCTACAAAATAATAGGGTGACTGACACTAGAGAATTTTCCATAGTTTCAACTTGTTCTGATTCAGAGTGGTGAAAGTTGTAATTATAAGAATGAATGAGTGGATGGAGTTTCTGGAGAAGGGCAGAGTCCAGGGCCTACTGGTGGCAGTGGGGAGGTGGGGGTGGGCAGTGTTAATTAGGAGGGAGAGATCCAGAAAAGGAGGAGGAGGCATCTCTATTAGCCAGAGAGAGCCCATAAACTGGGAGAACAGTGTCAAGGCACCAGCTTGCTAGCCAAGAGAGAACGATTCTTGCCTTACTGAATTTTTAGGCATTGGGAGGGAATCTCCGAAATGGATGTGGGCTCAGGAAGAGGTTACAACTCTAGGTGAGATTTAAAAGCCAGCAAAAATTTCATTGAGATGGGAGGAGGTAAGCGAGCATTGGTTTATTAGTGAAAAATCTTGAGCTTCATCCAGTTACATTTGTATGGTATAATTCATAAAAGCTAGAATGAGTTTCAGATAAGCATAGGAGCAGAAAGTCTGATAAGTGAGTACCCTCTTGGTTGCATTAATAGAGGTAAATAGCCCAGCCTGAGGGAGGTGATGTTATTGTTACAACCATGCCTGGGCTCAGTTTTAGCTGGATTGCTTTAAGAAGGACAGGGACGGGTTGAACCTGTATAAGGAGTGTGATGAAAGGACTGAGTGACATTTACCTTTGAGGGGGGGGGGTGAGATGAGAAAGAAGATTTTGGGGGAGTAGTGAGAGCTGCCTTTAAATATCTGAGAGGGAGACAGAACACCCGAAAGGATGTCTCTCCCTGTCCTTTCTATTGCAGATAGAGCGGTTTCCGAAGGGTGCTTTGTACTTCAGGGTTCACTTTCCTCGCTTCCCCTTCCTGAACCACCTCTGCTTCTGCCATCTTCCGGGTTACCTGCAACAAGAGGTGTGGTCATATTGGGGCTGGGCCCTAGGGCTTATGGGGAGAAGATTAAAGAAGAAAGCAAATGGGTGTTCCTGTCCTTAGATGGGTGACCTTCATTGTCTCATCTTTATTATCATCTCCCTGGACTCATTGGTTGGACATTCTTGTTATGTGATATTTTCTAATCCACCATAAAATCATATAACCGTTAGAATAAAAGTTGGTCCGAACTTTTAACAGAAAATTTTGATTTATTTACAGACATTTATCTGTATATTATCTAAATTATCTCACACATTGTGGACTTTGCAGTTTCCTGCATTAAGGAAATTCATTGTTAGGAGATGGGCATACTGATTTCTGTGTTGGGACCTGGGTTGGATTTGGGGCTGGGAATAGGGGACGGGAAAATGCAGAAAGATTTGTAAGAGTCTCAGCCCACTCTGCTTTTTCCTTGCTCAGGCTGGGTAGGGATTCCAGGTACCTTGTCCCAACTCACCTCAGTCAGAAGCTCCAGGATGGGTCCTTTCCTTTGTGTGAACACATCAACCAGGGTCTGGATGAAGCAGGAGCCTTCTTTGTCATGTCTGTAGGAAAGGTACCCTGTGGATGGCAGAAAAGTGGGCTCAGGGGAGCTCCAATGGAGGTTTGTGTGGTGTAAGAGGGCCTGGAAGAGGGTAGGTCCTGGAGGTGCTTCTCAGGGGTCAGGAGCAGTGGGCAGGGTGGGGCAGCAGAGGCCACCTTGGGTCAGTTGGGAGCTCCTACCCTCCACCGTGGAGTATACGTGGAGGGTGTCCGTATACGTTGGGATGGTTTGGGGACTGTCCTTTGCGATCATCTCCATATTGCCTCCACCTACGGTTTCGCCAGGGTCCTTTTGTTCTGAAATGCCAAGAAGAGGAAAAGTCAAAGTCAGAGAGAAAGATGGGGGAAAGGAGAAGGGCATAAGATGACTTAGCAACACAAGAGAGCTGGGGCTCTGGATCTGGGATAGGACTGGGTCAGGAACACACACTCTGTGTTCTTGGCTCTGTCCCTACCTCCTCGACAGGCCTGCACGATGTACACCTTAGGCTTGGCTCTCAGGGCCTGGCAATTCTTGTTAGTCAGAACCTCGAAGAGGTTCTCCAGCTCGACCATCTGCTCGTCTTCTCCTTTGAGCTGACCTTCTAGCCCATGTGCCATGAGCACCACGAAAGCACAGCTGACAAAGTCTTTCCGGGCATCAATGGCCTGCTGGAATTTTTCCAATTCTTCCTGGAATTGCTAGAGCAAGAGGAATGGCCAGACTCAGGTGCATCTCTGGAGCCCACCTTCCGGTCCAACCCTTCCTCCATTGGCTGGGACTGGCTTCACAATACCTGAGCAGTGGGGTCTCTCTTTATGGTGCTCTCAAATCCCAGCTGCTGGAACATGCGTTCCAGGGCGACTAGGTCTGCCTCCGAGCCTTCCCGGGCTTTGGTGACACACAGCGTCAGGGCTACGCGGGCCCCTGACATGTCGTATGCCTCCTGAGTCAAGAGATGACAAAAATCATCAAAGGGATAGAGAGGTCAAGGAGAAGCAGGAGATGTGGTCCAAAGAGGGGTTAGAGTAAAATACCAGATGCCCCGATATACTCAAATTTCAGATTAATTAAAAAAAATGAGATTTTTTTTTTTTTAGTGTAAGTAAGTGGAAACTTGGTTCTCAAACTTAATTCATTTTGGAAGGCTGAGGAGCAATTTTTTTGAAAGCGGAATCATTTTTTACCATTAGAAAATATTCATAGCACAATTTCCTGAGGTGTTAACAATGCAAGGTTTAGCGGTAAACTGACTAAAAAATCCCGCAATTTCTCCTTTGTTTGTTGCCTGAGATACACATGACGGATCACACAGATATCAGCATGAAAGGGTTGTCTGGTCAAGATCCGAAGTTTTGTTCGGCAACTGAGACACATTTTTCCTGTGAACAACTTGTTCAAGAAATAAATTGTTCAAGACGGGAGGTGTTTGAGAACCGAGGTTTGACGGTGTGTCTCAAATATTGCATAGGATATACTTATAAGATTATTTGTTGTTGATGTGAAATTCTAATTTGACTAGATATCCTTTATTTTTTTTAAAATTAAAGTTATTAAGTAACGTCTATAATAATAAAAGAGTAATATGCTAATTAGATCAGACAGTGGAACAACCTTCCAGAGGTAGCAGGGGCTGTGAGGGCAGAGGCAAGCTGCTGCAGCTGCAATGGCTGAAGCAAGGCACCTCGGCTGCTAGGGCCAAGCCCCTTGCATGAATTTCATGCAGCGGGTCTCTAGTTTGTTAATAATGTCATATAAATTTCAGGTATACAGCATTATAATTCCACATGTGTGTACTATAGTGGGTGCTCACTACCAAAATTCTAGTTTGCTTCTAGTCAAAATTCTAGTTTGCTTCTAGTCAGCTCTGTGTTAGTCCTGTATGAACTTGGGAAAGTCACTCCTCCTATCTTAGCCTCAGTTTCCAAATACAGAAAATGAGTGTGTGTGCATGAAGGATTTTGAAGGTTCCTCCCAGTTGTCACGTTTGGTGACTGTCTCTTCATTCTTTTCATGTGTGTTCTGAGTCTTTATCACCTGCAGAGGTCTCCAAGTTTCTAAAGCTAATACTGAGATCCTATCTAATCCCATCTTAGGAAGAAGGATGTTTGGGTCAACATTTCTTTTCAGAAGAGAAGTATGATACTTTGAGAGAGATGTAGTAGGGCTGCCCCCCATCTCCAACTTGGGTTCCATCTCTCAGTCTTTTTCTCCATGTGAATGATTACAAAGCACCTTCTAGCTTCAAATTCAGGTCATGATTTCTCATCCTCTCTACTGTCTCTGAAACATTAATCTCTTCACCTCCCCTTTCCTCAGAAGCTTCCACCCTTCTCCCCAAACCTGCACCCATCACACCTCATCCAAAGGCCGAGGATTGCTCATGTCTCCTCTGATTCTGAGTCCGGTTCTCAGCACTCTTGACTGATCCTGGGGGTTCAAGAGAAGAGAGATGGAAGGTCTCCAACAGAAGACAGATAGGAGCAGGGTACAGGCTAGTTTGTACATCTGAATTTTTGAGAACGAATAGGACCCCGGTGGTGGGGACTTGTTTCATGGTCAAATTTGAGCAAGAGACGACAGTCCATGAAGTATGTCCTCTCTACTGGGACACCTTAGTGGTGTTTTCCACCCCTGGATGTTCCAGAATTCTTGCTAGGCCCACCCATAATGCCACTCATCTGAAAAATTTCCTGTCTCTCCCCCAGGACACTCACAAGCCTGTGACAGACTGAACTCATTACTGAACTGATGAGCAGGACAAGTGGCCTATGTATTCCCCTTTGCTACCCAGCAGCCGACTGGTTGAAGAGGCATCAACAAGGAGATGGGTTGGGTTTAAAATGAGAAGATCATCAAAGTGGGGAATACTACTGTGAAACACTCCCTCCCTCTGCCTTGAGCCTGAACCTTTAAGATCTTCATTCTCATCTGAGCTCTGTTCTGTTTTCTGGTTGAATAGAACGACTTTTGCCATATTCTTGGTGTCTCCCCATCTCCTTGCCTTTTCTTACACTTCTTCCTCAGCCTGGGATGCGTCATTACTAGTCAAGGCCCTTCTCGGCCAATTTGGGTAGGCATCTTGCTTGTCTGTTGTATCTTTCCTCATCACCCACTTATCTCTCTACTCATCTATGTGCTTATCCATCCATTGATATATCATTTGATCAGTTGACTGACCCGTCCATATATTCACTTATCCACTCAATCACCTCTATATCTATCTATCCAGCAACTATTTTCTGGGTATCTATTATGGATTACACATGGAGAATACACTATATAAGACAGACATGCCCCCTGCCCTCATGTAGCTCTAGTTTATGACATAAATGAACATTAAATCTTTCTCACTCTTTCTCTCTTACACACACACACACACACACACACACACACACACACACACACACTGGAACCAGTGCTGTAAGGAAAGAGAAGCCAAATACTGTGAGGGGGAGAAAGTAGAAGGACAGAAAGAGCATGGATTTTGGAGCCAGATAAACCAAAATCAAGTTCTGCCTTGGCTTCTTCCCAGCTGTGTGACCTTGAGTATCTCACTCTCCTCTCTGAGACTCCGTTTTCCCATCGGAAAGGACCTTGAAAGAGCACTAGATGCTTTACAGTCAGAGCAAGCAAGGTAGGTTTAATGGCCCCTGTTAAGCCACTGAAAGTTGCCTCTGCCTCTGTTCCAGACTCCACAGCTATGCCTGCTTAGACTTGCATTACAGCAGTGCCTTTGATGTTTATTTTTGTGGCTGAGCTGACAGCTCAGTGTTTAGCACTTGAAAGCCTGTCTTTTTTATCTCCATCTCCATCAGAGTCACCAGTGCCGGAATAGGCACAGAGGAGGTGCTGGGGAGAATTTGTTGAGCAAACAAATAATAAACGAATAAACAAATGAAAGAAAGGATGGATGGATGAATAGGTGAAGAACTGGCCAGAATATGCATTCATTCAGTAAGAGAGGAAGAGAGAGAGAGAGAGAGAAAGAGAGAGAGAGAGAGAGAGAGCGCAATATCTGCCAAATCACTTACTGACTCTAGAAGTAGCTGCTCCTTAAAGCCAGGTTGTCTCACCAGTCTCTTAGTTGCCAACAAGACTGGGCACCAAACAGGGGTCAGGTCCACGTGCTGACCTTAGAGAGGGAGCTGATAGTGCAGAGTCTTCCCAGGTTTCTCTGGAGGGGCCTGTCTGTAAATTGAGCAGCATAGCTCTCTGGGTCTTTATTGCCCCTTAGTTTTCTGTCACTCAAGAAACATCATGACACCAGGGACACACCCTTGATGAAGAAATGGATACAAACGCCCACAGATTGAGTGATGGCAAAGCTCAGCCAACACCCCCTGGCTAAGGAGGCTGCGGTAGAGCATCCACACCAGCTAGGGCTTTTACACCAGTCCCATCCCCCTCAAGAACGGTTCCCTCCCCCACCCAGGTCCAGCTCATCTGGCTATTATCAACCCATCATTTCCATCATCATGCCCACTTCCATCTCTTCCACATTCAACAGTACAGGTAATACCAATTTCACTTGTTTATTCTCTCATTGAGTATTCAGCAACCCGAAGAGACCAGCATTGTTTGTTCCCATTTTTCAGAAAAGAAAACGGAGACTCATAGAGGTAAAATGACTGCCTAAGGTCACTCAACCGGTAACTAGCACAGTTGGCATTCAAACCCAGGAGGGTCCAGCCTCCGAGAGCCCAGTCCAATGGCCTCAATGGATACTTCACAGCTGATTCAGCTTCTCTCTTCTCTTCCTCATGACCTTCCTCCTCTATTCTTTTTCAGCCTTTATTTTATTTCACTTCATTTTAACAGCTTAAAAAAATCCACGTATCATACAACTCACTCATTTGAAGTGTACAATTCAATGTGTGTGTGTGTGTGTGTGTGTGTGTGTACTATATTCAGTTGTGCAACCACCACTTTGGTCAATTTCATTGTGATAGAACTACAAAAGAACCCTGTGCCCTTTAAAAATGTCCCCCAATCGCCATCCAAATATCTCAAGCCCTAGCAACCACTAATCTATATTCTGTCTTTATAGATTTCCATGTTATAGACATTTTACATGAATAGAATCATATAATGGTTGTCTTAAGTGTTTAACTTCTTTCAGCATAATATTTTTAAGGTTCATCCATGTTGTAGCCTGTATCAGTATGTCATCCTTTTATGGG
Organism: Murina feae; assembly: GCA_004026665.1. Lineage (NCBI taxonomy): Eukaryota > Metazoa > Chordata > Mammalia > Chiroptera > Vespertilionidae > Murina > Murina feae. The sequence goes on along the minus strand of PVJC01026902.1, from coordinate 4,530 downwards.
TAAATAATATTCTGTATAGATATACCTCATTTTGCTGATTTATCCATCCATATATAGATATTTGGATTGTTTCCAACTTTTGGCTATTATGAATGATGTTGCTATAAACAGTAGCATATAAGTCTTCGTGTGAAGGTATCTTTTCATTTCTCTTGGGCTTCTATGTAGAAGTGAAATATTCAGCAAAACTGGAACATTCCATACAATGCTGCAGCCACCGTGAAAAACAGTAAAGATGGTTCCTCAAAAAATTGAACACATAATTATTATTTGATAAAGCAATTCCATTTCTGGGTTTATATTATACCTCCCAACACTGAAAGCAAATATTGAAAATATCTTTGCACACTCATATTCATGACTGCTCATTATTCACAATGGTCCAAAAGTAGAAGCAACGTTTTTCTGTCCACTCCACTCAGATGAGTGGACAGAAAAACGTGGTCCAGCCATGAGTGTCACTCAGGCTTAGAAAGAAAGGACATTCTGACACTTACTACAACACAGATGAACCTTGAGGACATTATGTTAAGTGAAAGAAGCCAGACCATAAGGACATATATAGGCTGATTCCACTTATGTGAGGTCTCTAGACAAGTCAAATTCATGGAGAGAGAAAGTAGAATGGTGAGTGCTAGGGATTGGGGGAGATGGGTGGGGAGTTACTGTTCCATGGGGACCGAGTTTCAGTTTTGCAAGATAAAAAAGTTCCGTAAGTGGACAGAGGTGACGGTTATACAATAATGCCAACGTACTTCATGCCACTGAACTGTAAACTTAAAAATGGTGAAAATGGTAACTTTTATATTATGTCTATTTTACCACAATAACAAACAAACGAACAAAATCTGGGACATTATCATCCCCCCAGGTCTTTCTTTTGTTTCAAGGTAACTCAGGCACCAGACGGGGCAGTTTCTTTGCATCGACTTACACATTTATAGCTGTTGTTTACTTGGCACCTGGCATGGCTCATAAATGCCTGGTGTTGTCAGAATTGACACTTGTGTTCCCTAACCCTATGGGGTATAAACTGGGAATCATACTACCTCCGCCATTACAATTATAGTATGGAAACATTTAACATAAGTTTTGGGTGTGGAAGGGGGGACTCAAGAATAGATGCTCAAGAAATCTTAGTGGGGCATGAACCAGAATGGTAAGGAGAAAAGATTGATTCACCATGGACGGGAACAACTGTAAGTTAATTAATCAACTAATTAAATTGATAAATTATATTGGTTATTACTAATTTAATAGATGCCTACTTTTATTACTTGATGAAATTTGATTGTTTTATTTTTTTTTATAGTGAACTGTCTTCACGGAGCTCTCATGGGAGAATCCAGATAGCCCTTAGAGGTTAAGGTGACCAGTGCTGAGGTAAGGGTACAGGGGGCTCTGGGAGCCTAGGGGATACCCTTGACCGGACCCAGCACAGAAAGCACAATGGACGATGTTCCTATTGTGGCTTGGCTGCAGGCTGATCAATGAACTGTTCTGAGCCAAAGTGCCTTACCTGCCAAAACCTATTTTGAGAACAGTTCTGAGGATAAAACAAAATGATTACTGTGAGGTGACCTCGCACCATCTGACCATTGGACAGGCTCTGGGTGAGACCATGTTTTTGGAGCTGTGGACACATGGTCTTCATGAAAACAGGCATCAGGGCAGAGTTTCTCTTCCATGGCTGCATGATGCAATTGCTTGAGGAGTTCTTAAAAATACAGGTGCCTGGTTCCTCCTCCAGAAGATTCTGATTTAAGTTATCAAGGTTGGGTCCTAACAGTGATATTTTTTAAAAAGGAACCCAGGTGAATTGAATGTGTTGCAAAGGTAGAATACCATTGGTTTTGTGAGAAGGGACAGAGAAAAACTGAATAAATAAGATAATTCAGATGGTGACACAAGTTTACAATGGAAATAGACAAGATGAGGTGATGGAAAACGACTAGAATGGTTGGGTGGGTCTTGGGAGAGATTGCACTCAAACTAAGTCTTGGGAAGTGTAGGTGCTTGATTGACAGGGCTGCTTCTTCTTTCCCTTATACTACTGGTTCTCCAATGGGCTGCACATTGGAATCACTGAGGGAGTTTTAAAAAATGAATGCCTGGCTCTAATCACTAGAGATCTGATTTAGTTGGGGCTGAGGCCATGCATAAAATATATTTACTATTGCAGCCATTACTCTGGATTTATTCTGTCTCTATAGGTTGGCCTATTCTTATTCACAATAACCAAATGTAAAAGCACCCAGATGTGCACCAATGGGTAAGTGCATAAACAAGATGTGGTCTATCTATATAATGGGATATTATCCAATATAATAAAAGGCTAATATGCAAATAGATCAAATGGCAGAACAACCGCACAACCGGTTGCTATGATGTCACCTGACCACCGGGGGTGTGTGTGGAACATGGCAGGTGTCAGCTGCAGCAGGATGGTGGAGCAGGTGAATGGGGGTGCCAGACCAAGGTTCTGCGCCTTCAGCAGGTGCGAGTGGGGCCAGCGTTATCAATGCATGGGAGTGGTGGCGGTGGGAGCGGGGCTGCCAGCAGACAGGGGACAGGGGGCTGAGGTGAGAGGGGCCGGGTGGGGGTGCGGAGGATGGACTGAGACATGCCCCTGTGCCTACCGCAGCCTCACATCCCACAGTTCCTTTCAAGGTGCACAAATTTGTGCACTGGGCCCCTAGTTCAAAATGTGAAAAAGAATGAATCTCTGATATATGCTACACCATTTAAAAAAAAATCCTCACCTGAGGATATTTTCCCACTAATTTTAGAGAGTGGAAGAGAGAGGGAAAGACAAAGAGAAACATCAATGTGAGAGAAACACATCGATTGGTTGTCTCCTGCATGAACCCTGACCAGGGCCTGGGCTGAGGAGGAGCCTGCAACTGAGGTACGTGGCCTTGACCGTAATCAAACCTGGGACCCTTTCGTCCACAGGCTGAGGCCCTGTCCACTGAGCCAAACTGGGTAGGGCCTATGCTACACTATTGGTGGATCTTGAAAGCATTATGCTCAGCTAAAGAAGCCAGACACAAAAGGCCACATAGTATGTGGTGTCATAGGACTTTGAGAAGCCTCAGGTGACTGTGATGTTCACCAAAGCTTTCGAAGCACTGCCTTATACTATATTGCATTTCCATCAGTAAAAGATTGATGCCCAGGTATGGGTGACACTGTTCACAATTACATCCAGCAATGACATCCTAAACCTGAAAGAAACTTATTTTCTCTTGGGCTTCTATGTAGAAGTGAAATATTCAGCAAAACTGGAACATTCCATACAATGCTGCAGCCACTATGAAAAACAGTAAAGATGGTTCCTCAAAAAAATTAAACACATAATTATTATTTGATAAAGCAATTCTATTTCTGGGTTTATATTATACCTCCCAACATTGAAAGCAAATATTGAAAATATCTTTGCACACTCATATTCATGACTGCTCATTATTCACAATGGTCCAAAGGTAGAAGCAACGTTTTTCTGTCCACTCCACTCAGATGAGTGGACAGAAAAACGTGGTCCAGCCATGAATGTCACTCAGCCTTAAAAAGGAAGGACATTCTGACACTTACTACAACACAGATGAACCTTGAGGACATTATGTTAAGTGAAAGAAGCCAGACACATAAGGACATATATTGTCTGATTCCACTTATATGAGGTCTCTAGACAAGTCAAATTCATGGAGAGAGAAAGTAGAATGGTGAGTGCTAGGGATTGGAGGAGGTGGGTGGGGAATTCGCATGCTGTGGGATGCCATGATTTAATAGCAATTAATGATGGCTGTTGTGCTATTAATGAGGCATGAGATGAAGATAAAAGACTATTTCCTAGGCAGATGTGGGTGAGGGTGCCCTGACTCCAAGCTGCTCAGCCTCTCGAACTGTTCTGCAGAAAAGTGAGGAGAGATGCTTCATTGAACACGCACTTGCTTTCTGGGCACCACTTTTCCATGAGTTTACAGGTATGGTGGGCATGCCCTGCTTTCACACATTGCCAGAGAATGGCCATCTACCCAAAGAGCTCTTGCTCACCCCCTGGACTCATGCATGAACTCATCTTTGCAGCAATCAGTTCCTTTCCTTGCTCAATGCCTCTATTTTCATTTGTGTCACCAGCCCATGGTTCAATTTGAACCTCATGCCCTGACCTCTGAGGCACCCTTTGCCTGTGGAGCTGCAGCAGTGAGAACTCATTGTGATGAAAGGAGGTGGTGTTGCTTAAAGATGTAGCAACTTCTTGTCATTCCAGGCTCCCTCAGAAGGTAAATAACCCAGGACAGCCGACAAGACAAGACTTAGTTGGTATCTCGTTCGACAGGATTTTATCAGCCACAGGGAGGGAAGACGCCCATGTTTACCAGGAGTTCCTTCCCTTTTGGAACATATTCACATTTTGCAAACCACTGAGCTTGCAATAGAATGAGGAGCATAGGCAAGCAGCGTTCGTTTCTCAGGCACCCACTCCGAGCATTTGAAGGATGGGTACTTTTGTCCTGATAACTGTGA
>PVJC01026901.1:0-23662 GCA_004026665.1 Murina feae | reverse complement strand
GGGAGGGCTGGTGAGTGCAGGCCTGGACGTTTCCCACCAGAGAGCCCACAATCGCACACACCTGGTGGGCCCCCACTGCTGAGGGGACAGGCCTGGCGCAGAGCTGGGTGGCAAGCCAGCGGCGGACGCTGGTGCAGGATCCCTCGGTGGGGCCCTGCTGCTGAGCAAACACACCCGGGATGGAACCGGGCAGCGGACTGGCTTCGGATTCTCTGCACTGTGCAGCAGACGCTCCTACACGCCCTGTGGAGGCCTCTGGGGGGCGGATGAAGGTAGTGGATCCTGGATGGGTGCTCCCGCATGCCCCCAAGGAGGCCCCCAGGGCAGAGCCAGGCAGCTGACCCAGGACGGGCACTCCTGGACGCCCCGAGGAGGCCCCCAGGGGGTGGAGCCAGGCAGTGGACCCAGGATGGCTGCTCCTGCAAGCCCCGTGGAGGACCCACTCTCCCAAATGCCTGGTGGAGGCCCCTGGGGGGCAGAGCCAGGCAGTGGACCCAGGACAGGTGCTCCTGGATGCCCCGAGGAGACCCCAGGCCGGACTCCCCACCACTGAGCTGACATAGCTATGCCAGCCTCGGAGGCTCCCAGTGCAGAGCCGCCCTGCCAGCCTCCATCTTGGCTGGGTTAATTAGCATACAGCCGCTCTGATTGACTGGTGGGCGTGGCCATGAGCAGAGGCTCAGCCAGCCTAGGCAGGTAGTTGCAACAGAAGCCTTTGGTTTGCTCTAGCTCCATAGCTGCTGGCCTCCATCTTGGCTGGGTTAATTTGCATACAGCCGCTCTGATTGGCTGGGAGGCATGGCTTGGCTGGTGGGCGTGGCTGTGAGCAGAGGCTCAGCCAGCCTAGGCAGGCAGTTGCAACAGAAACCTCTGGTTTGCTCTAGCTCTGTAGCTGCTGGCCTCCATCTTGGCTGGGTTAATTTGCATATAACTGCTCTGATTGGCTGGTGGGTGTGGGTTAGGTGTCTCGGGTAACGGTCAATTTGCATATTATTCTTTTATTATATTAGATACTAGGGACCTGGTGCACAAAAATTTGTGCACTCGGGGGAAGGGGCCCTCAGCCCGGCCTATGCCCTCTTGCAGTCTGGGACCCCTTGGGGGATGTCCACCTGCTGGCATGCCTGGCCAGCCTGGGTGAGGGGTTGATGGCTGTTTGTAGGCTGACCAAGCCCCCCAGTGGGGACCCTCACTCCATGGGAGTGTGGCTAGCCTGGGTGAGGGGCTGAGGGCCATTTTCAGGCTGCCCACAGTCCCTTCAGGGTTTGGGTCCCTACTGGGGTGCCTGGGCAGCCTGGGTGAGGGGCTGAGGACCGTTTTCAGGTGCCCACAGCTCCCATTGACCCAAGGTCCCAGCAAAGCTGGCTGGAATCAGGTTTCTGGGGTTTATTTATCTTCTATAATTGAAACTCTGTTGCCTTGAGTGGAGACCTAGGCAGGCAATGAAGCCTCCTGTTTGCTTCAGCTCCGTGGCTTCTATAATTGAAACATTATTGCCTGGAGTAGATGCCCAGCCAGCCTAGGCAGGCAGTTGTAATGGAACCTCCTATTTGCTCTAGCTCCATGGCAAAAATGGTCAATTTCAATATTACTCTTTTATTAGAGTAGATGTGTGTGTGTGTGTGTGTGTGTGTGTGTGTGTGTACTAGAGGCTTGGTACATGAAATTTGTACACTCGGTGGGTTGGGTCTCTCGGCCCAGCCTGCACCCTCTTGCAGTCCTGGAGCCCTCAGGAGCGGGCCTAAGTCAGCAGTCCCACATCCCCCTTGTGGGAATGTATTGACCACTAGGGGGCAGCTCCTGCATTGAGCATCTTCCCCCTGGTGGTCAGTGCGTGTCATAGCGACTGGTCGTTCGCCGTTTGGTTGATTTGCCTTTTATTATAGGACAGTGTGTTCTTTATTCATTCATCTGTTGATGATACTGTCCAGCTCTTTGAAAGAAAAAAGTCACATCTACTGCCTCATAATGAACTCTCTTCTTCATTTTTTGCAACTAGTCATAAATTCCTTACACTGCCCAGAAACCGCTCTATAAACTCTGGCCAACAGCTTTCTGGTCACCAAACCTAATCGTGGACTTTGAAGCTATTCTGTCTTCATTGTTTTTGATTTTTTTAATAGTGTCGGATATGAATGACTGTGCTTCTATTCTGGGATTTTATTTATTTCTTAGGCTTTCTCTCAGAGCATTATGACGAGTCTCCGGTCAAAGGATGTGTAGGAAGCTCTTAGAAACTGCTCACGGGGACTCAGTAAATATTACCTGTTGTTGTTGGGAACACCGAGTGTGCTTCTCCTTCGGAGGCTACCTTCTTCTTTCTTCTCTGTTGGTTTTGTTTGTTCTTTGTGCTCCTTACGTACTGACTCTCCCTGTGCCATACGTCTCCGCCCTCCTCGCTCCTACATGTCCCCGAGTGGATTCCTATGAAGCTGGTGAGTTGAAGCTTTAGGGCCGCTCACCTGCAGAGACCTCTCCCAGGGTGTAGGACCCATGTGGCGTGCACACAGCTGAATCTTTTCTCGGATGTTCGGAGGTGAGCTGCCTCCTTGCACTTGGCTAAGACCCTCCTGATGCTCCACTTGGTCTCCCTCAGACTCCTCCGTCGGGGGGATGGGAGGAGCCGTGGGCATCTTTGACATCCTGGTGAGCAGAAGTTGAGCTGGAGACACAGTTAGTCACATTCTGGGGGTTATATTTGCGTGGTTCTCAGTCACCTCTATGTTTAGTTACATTATTGCTGGGGTCCCTGGGTAGGAACGGCTCACCCAGGCTCAGAGGGTGTGTCGTGATAGGAATAGACGGTCTGGTGTCAGGCCCCGGAAATTTGAGCAGGGTGGAGAAGAAAGGCCCGGATACAGAAGCTAGACCGAGGAAACCTTCCTAAACGGCCTATTTGAAAACTCTACCACGCTAGAGGAAGGAGTGAGCCGTGTTTCTATCCTCTCCACTAGAACTGACATTACAGGATTGTGTCATGTGAAGAGAAAAATCAGAAGTACACAGACAAGATATGTAGGAAAATCAAATGCACAAGTGGCAAAGGAAAACATAGACTAATTAGAATACAGGAAAGTGAAAAAAAAAAAAAAACTTGCTTCAAATAATACCATCAAGAACGGGAAAACCCACCCATAGAATGGGAGGGAACTTTGCAGATTGCTTACCTTATACGTTTGTGAACCTTACACATGCCGTGATGCTCAGACGGGATGTGTTCTTCATCCAGGCGGCCGTTCCCTTCATCCCTCTCTTGCGGCCCTTAGCATAGTGCCTTGTGTTGCATTTATGTTTTTTTTTCTTCTTAAATTTCTATTCATTGACTTGAGAGACAAAGAGAGGTTGAGTGAGAGAGATTGATTGACTTGTCGATCCACCTGTCCAAGCATTCATTACTTGGCTCTTGTGGGTGCCGTGCCTGGGGATCGAATCGGCAACCTCGGTTTATCAGACGAAGCTCTGACCGACCGAGCCACCCTCCCAGGGCCTGTGTTTGTTTTAGTATCTACGTCTGATGGAGAGCAACTCCAGGCCAGGCAGTGAGCTTGCCCATGTTAGCAGCTGCCCCTCATCTTATCTGCCTGATACGTGATCAATTGTTGTCACTTCATAGAATGAATGGATCACAGAGTTAGCAGAAGTGATCTTTATCTCACACTGAACCAAGAACAAAGCAAGAACGAGCGCATGAAGACATTTTTGGAAACTTAAAACTCTGACTGTCGGGTCTTACTATCATCTGTCACCCTGGTAACTATTCAAATTAGTGTCAATTAACTCTTGGCGGCACGCTGAAGATTCCTTATCGTGTGCGCTCGTCAGATGAGGTAATGCACTTTCCCGGTACAGTTGTCACTGGCGAGATTGGCAGCGTTTCATGGTTGTAAACAGAACCGTCTTGTGCGGAGGGGGGGACCGTGACAAAGAGGGAGTCAGGCGCCAGAAGCGCTGTGAAAACTCGTGCCTCCGCTCCACAAGAAGGAACTGTGATCTAGCAAATGAATGCGTGGGCCGTGCGCGTCCTCAGCTCCCTGCTGGTGAGAGGCCCCGGACACCCTGGTCCCAGCATCATCACCCCCTGAAACAGCCTTTTCTACAGGGATCTTTGCTTAAAAACAGAATTCTGTAAGTAAATATATTTATCAAGCGAAAAAGATTTCAAATACATATACAGAAACACACAGACTATGATATAGCAAACAAAGCCAGCACTGGCATTTCACAAATGCTAGCTTTTACCATATCTGCTCTGGATTTGTTTTTAAATGAGAAAACTTTTCAAAGACAGTTGAATCATTTCTTTTCCTCCCCAATCCCATTTGCCTTTCTCCTCTCTTATCACCCGGCCAGCGTGGCTCAGTGGTTGAGCATCAAACTATGAACCAGGAGGTCACGGTTTGATTCCAGGTTAGGGCACGTGCCCGGGTTGCAGGCTCGATCCCCAGTAGGGGGCTTGCAGGAGGCAGCCAATCAGTGATTCTCGCTCATCATTGATGCTTCTCCCTCCCTCCCTCTCCCTTTCTCTCTTGAAATCAACAAAAATATATTTAAAAAAATTTTAATGGAAGATAAGTACATGAAATACAGGCTATTAGGTGTGAAGTTTTCTCTAGAAGTGGCCTACAGATTTGGTCATGACCTTCAGATAGTGAAAGAAGTACAGGATCAGTGACACGATTTAGGGCCCTTGAGGTAAAACAAACCAGTGGACCAAGGAGGAATCGCTCCCCACTTCCCTCGATCCGAACTCAGCTCAGGAAGAGCCACACGGCTGTGAGGCCAGGGTGCATTGTCCGTGGGATGGGGGTGGTTCTCACAGGCGTCAGTGTGCAGGTTTGTGCCTCACAGAGCTGTAGCTGGAGCTGAGGCTGGGCCCTGTGCTGCCATCTCTTCCCATGACAGCAGTTGTCCTGTCGGCCCTGTGCGGGAGTTAGCTTTGCCTGCTCTTTCCGGAAATCCTCCTAAGTCAGAGCCAGCCCAGCAGGACGGGGGAAGGCTATAGGTGTGTGAGATTGAGGGCCTCCTGGGGTGTGGGCCGGGCTGGGGGCTGGGAGGCTGCACAGTGGGGAAGGCTGTGGAGGGACATGGGTGCTGGGCTTGGAGGAACCTGAAAACCCCTCCCACCTGTCACTTCTGCACCTCCCTTCCCACCAGGTGAGTTGCTCAGATATGAGCTACCGATTCCAGCTCCGTGATGGACCTCGTGCCGAGGATGCCATTGATGGCCTGTGTCAGGTTGTTGGGGTTAAAAAATATATTTTAATTTGTTTAGCTCTCTGGGGAAATTATTGGAGCCCACATGTGATAATCAACTTTCACACGAGCCTTCAAAAAACCTGAAATTATTTGAGCCACAAAATGAGATTTTTAATCTACATAAGTACAGAAGTCTCTCCTCCCCTATATTTTTGAGAAGAGGGGAGATTAAAAATTTCTAATTCATTCCTCCCCTCCCCCCAGGACACCATCATTAGCAACTGTTAGGAAGCGATTAAATGAAGAATGTATCGCATTTATTGCATACATTTTTTTCCTTTTTTATTTGAAACTTAACACCAACTCTTTCTCTGTTCTAGAGAGGTGACATGCATGTGATAATACATGCTTCATGGTAAAATGTCCCTAGGTTCCTGCATTATTTGATGATAATCCTCATTAGAGTTTCTGTTTTCTGGGTACGGAGTTTCATTAGGGGAAGATGGAAAGTTCTAGAGACAGGCAGTGGTCATGGCTACACAGCAGTGTGAATGTACATAACCCCCTGAACTGTACGCGTAAAAAGGGTTGAAATGGTCAATTCCATGTATGTTTTACCTCAATCAAAATTAGATTGCCATGATAATGTGACTCATGAACCCCGCAAATTCTGCAGGACACGTGCTGAGATGAGCACTGGAGGCAGACAGGACCGCCCGCCTCGCAGCCCTCCGCCTGCTCACGCCCCGGCCAGTGAGGGGTCGCGCGCCAGGAAGATGGCTCCAACTCAGAGCGTTTTTGGTTGCCTGGCTGCTTCTTGGTTACAAAAATCATTCCCCCAGCGAGACTCATGCTGGCTCAGTGGAAGAATTCTCCCCCCTTCCCGCCGAGATGGACAGTGATTTCCAGTTCTGTGTTGAGCTACCACCACCTCTTTGGTTTCATTTTCCTCTGATAGACACGAACTGCTTCCTACCCCTGCGTGTATGAAGTAATGATTCGTTCATCTCTTTCATCCCCTGGAAAAGTAACCAGACACATAACCACCCAGCAGCATTTGCGCTGGTTTAGGCGCCGGTCTCTCCGCATCCACGTGACTTGGCTGCGCATTTTTTACTGTGCTGAAGTGCGAATCAGTGTGATTTCCAGGGGCTTTTGTCTCAGCTCAAGGGACCCGGTATCACCGACCAGGAGCAGGGCGACCTGGCTTCTGACACGGTCCCTTTAAGAATCGCGGCGCCCGCGCGCTGGAGGCCAAGCCCGGTGATGGATGTCCCGGTCAGGACGGCATATTGGCTCTGCTGCGCGGGTGATGTACGATGTCTGCGTTGCAGGTGATTTGGGCTTTCCGTGCTCCCTGACTGGAGTCCCGCCACGGTGTTGTTCTGTGCTTTGCTGTTGAGCGAGAGAAAAATAAATCCAGGAACCCACTGGAGAGTGGACAGCCTGTGCCGTTCGGCACTCGTCAAGGGTCTTAAAAGCGAGGCCTCCGGCGTTTTCTCACCTGTGGAAGGACGGGGTAGAATCAAGGTCCCTTCCAGCTCTGGAAATTCCGAGTCCCAGCTCACTAGTAGCCTGATTAAGGGGGGGGGGTGCTCACTGATTAAGGGGGGGCCTCACTGCCCTGACATTTCCTGCCTGGCAAGCCCAGAGGGCTCATTGCCTGTGGGTTTCCAAGGGCTGCTGCCACTTATCAGGCTGGATGATCTGTTTGTTCTAAGCTCGAGGCCAGAGAGCAGCGAGAGGCAGTGTGTTACGGGCAGCGCTGAGGAAGCAGCCTGAACCCCTACAGCCGCCTGGGGAGTGAGGTCACGCTCGGAGCGTGAGGAAACCTGGGAGGTGCAGCCTGGCCCACAGAGCGCCTGCTCGAGGGGTTCCGTTTCCCTAACCATCCAGGAGCGAGATCCCTCCAGAGGCCGCTCCGGCCTGCCCAGTCCCCATCCCTTTCCTCCACCTCCAGACCAAGGTTTTCAGATGAATAGAGCTAATACCTAAACAAGAAAACAGCTGAAGTAGAATGGCCCCTGGGACGTCTCTCTACCATCAGTGGCCCTGAAATCCGGGGCAGGCACCGAGTTCAACACTGCCTTCCAGGTCAGAGCAGTGTCAGACCTGGACTCAGGTAAAAGTAGAGGCAGGCAGACCAGTTGTTTCTCTTCCTGGTTCCTATCACCTCCCAAACGAGGACTGAGAATGCTTAAAAGGGATCTGGGAGAGCCTTACGCATATTAGGATTTGACTCTGGGTCAGTCCAGCAAATATTTATTAAGGACTCACAAAAGGCAGGGCACCACAAGACAAACACAAATCAATGAATCAATACCAACACTTGTCACTGGCTGGGGGGAAAGACAATACAGTGAATGACTGGCAAATACAGGTGTGAATTCCACTTACTCTCAGCGAGATGAAGGAAGAGGAGGCGCCAGGAAAGGGAGGATCCGCCTGCACCATCAACCCCTCGCCTGTCGGGTCTGTTTGTTCTGGGAGCTGTACAAGCTGGGAAGGCCACGTGACTGCTAGCATCTGCTTGACCCGTGGGCTGTGGGTGGTGGCCCAGCGCTGGGACTGTCCTGGAGTTCAGGGCTGTCCTTTCCGGGTGACCTTCCACAGCAGGGACTTTGCTTTGACTCCTTAAGGCCACGTGGCTAAGCCCAGGAGGCAGCGAGCAGTTTGGGAGATTGTAGCAAACATATTCGCGTCCCAGGGTGAAGGGTGCCGGTAAGTCTGTAAAAGGTGCATCACTTGACTCCTCTGCCTGCTGATGTATCTGTCCTCCTGGCCATTCACGCGGCCACACTAGGTCAGCGTGGGCTGGTGAGACAAGTGCCAACAAGACAAGGGGGAGAGAAAAGGGTTGCTCAGTAATGAGGTAGCTTTTACCACCTGAGATCAGCTAAACCAAGACTGACCAGGGGAAGAAAAGGTTGTATCTTCTCCCTGGACAAAAGGATTCTTTTGCGAACAGGAGGCATACAGGGATCTTTGGGTCATGAGGGAAAAGTCCAAGATTCATGAAGAATCATGCACCGTAAGAAAGAGCTGGGGGTGGGGGGGGGGAGACACTTGTAGAAGGGTGCCTGCAGTAATTCTTTTAAAAAATATTTTTATTGATTTCAGAGAGGAAGGGAGAAGAACAGAGAGATATAAACATCAATGATGAGACAGAATCATTGATCGGCTGCCTCCTGCACGCCCCACACTGGGGATAGACCCCGAAACCTGGGCATGTGCCCTTGATTGGAATTGAACCTGGAACCCTTCAGTCCACAGGCAGACGCTCTATCCACTGGCCAAACCGGCTAGAGCTGCAGTGATTCTTTTATAGGAAGATGCATCCTGAGGTGTCAGATACAAGGAGTGGAGGACGTTTTACGTTAGGGGTTAGAAGACCTGGCGGAACCACACTCTTTTCTGGAAGAGATAAGACCCACGTCAAAGCCTACAAATAGGTCAGTGGGAGGGGTAGGAGGGGTGAGGAGTGGGAGGGGTGGGAGGGATGGGAGGGGTGGGAAGGCTGGAGGAGCTAAAAGTGTGGCTGGCTCTGGAGACTACAAGGGTTCTTAGCAAGGATGGGGCAACCTGGCGAGATGTTTTGAGGCCTGAGATTTGAGTTTCATGTGATCACTGTGCTGTTTAGAAAGTAGACCCAGCTCGGCCAATGTGGCTCAGTGGTTGAGTTCAACCTATGAACCAGAAGTCACGGTTTGATTCCGGTCAAGGGCACATGCCTGGGTTGTGTGCTCGATCTCCAGTGGGGGATGTGCAGGAGGCAGCTGGTCAGTGATTCTCATCACCGATGTTTCTATCCCTTTCTCCTTCTCCCTTCCTCTCTGAAAACAATAAAAATGTATTGAAAAGAAAAGGAAGTAGATCTAAGGAGATAAATTCTGTACAGTCATGGGTATTTTCCCCTTTAAGTTATAACTCCCAGGGTGTAAGCAACAGAGAGCAAAACCCAAGCTCTGTAGTAACATGTCCACATCCAAGGCGATTGTTGACTCAGACCCGTAGGACCTCTGTCCTCAGGCCTTCATCTGCCGGACTTTCTGACTTGGAGACTTGTCACAGCTGTCACCGTTTAGTATAAATAACAGCCTGCCGAAGGGTGGGTGACAGTGTGGCGCTTTGCCGGGCCACCTCTTGCTCAGCATTCCTCACGAAGTCTCCGCCCCTGGCCGCGTGCCAGGCCTGACAAAGAGCCGTGAAAGCGACTTGGCATAAAGTGATTTTTAAAAATTGTTGTTGAGCTCATTTCATGATGACATCTTTCGTGCTTGGCAAAATAATTACTATGCTTTCTTGAAAAATCAAGTAAACATTGATCAGATGCTTTCCCATGTATGGGTGCGGAATAGGCAGTGATTGCGGAGCCGTGTCTGTGTGTGCATCTCACGCAGCCCTGTCCTCCCTGCAGGAATGTACCCGCAGAGCGTGGTTGGCGGGAATCGGGCTCTGCCATGGGGTCACCAGAAAAGCATGTCACGGACCCATGCATGCAGCGGTTCTCAACCTGTGGGTCGCGACCCCTTTGGGGGTCCAACGACCCTTTCGCAGGGGTCGTCTAAGACCACCCTGCATATCAGGTTATTTACATTACGATTCATAACAGCAGCAACATTACAGTGATGAAGTAGCAACGAAAATAATTTTATGGTTGGGTCACAACATGAGGAACTGTAGTTAAAGGGCCAGAAGGTTGAGAACCACTGCACATGTGGGAGAAGGTAGTGTTGCAAGATGGTTTACTGTGAGTTCCCAATGTCCCATCTCCGTCCTTCCCACCATGGAAAAAAGTCCAACCTCGTCTTCATTGGGCCAAACGAAGGCCAGTGTCCAGTGTCTCTGTTTCATGTTAAACGCGGTCTGTGGGCCCGGATGCTGCTAGACCTCCATGGATGGCTGTGGCTTCTCAGTAGGAGAGAATGTGAACAAAGGGGTGATTGTGGGGCAAGGAGCAGGGAAGGAAGAGAGAGAGAGGGAGAGAGAGGGAGAAGGGAAGGGGGAAGGGGAGAGGGAGGGGGAAGGAAAGGGGGAGGGGGAGTGGGAGGGGGAACCTGTAGCCGTGGCGTATCAGGATGATACTGTGAAGTAACCAATGGAGCTATCCAACCAGGGCCCGTTATTAGCATGTTGCGTTGGTGTGGCACATTTGTCATAATCTATGACCCAGTATTGGCATGTTATTATTAACTGAAGTCCATGGTTTACATTAGGGTTCACTCTTGGTAGTGTACATTCTGCGAGTTTTGACAAATGTACAAGGATATGTATCCACCATTACAGTGCCATGCAGAACAGAGTTTTACTGCCCTAAACCCCCTGTGTCCCACCTACTCAGCCCTCCATCCTGTGTAGTGCCCAGCAACCCCTGAAGCTTTTACTGTTTCCATAGTTTTTTCTTTCTCTGAACATCACATTGTTGGACTCTTACAGGATCCTTCTTCTACCTTTAAAGACCAATATTCCCTCCACCCCTTTTTATGTTTTTATCAACAACAAAAAAATGCACTGTTTTCTTCTCTTTCTTAGTTAAATTTTAAATGAAGCTATGTGCATAAATAAGACCCCCCAGGTCCCCTATTATCTTCTCTCCGCCTGTTCTTACCATTGACTGGAATGAAGTCAGTAGACTTTCCTCTTGGTTAAGATTTCCTTGTTTAATATAGCAAACCTAACTGCTGGTCTGTATAAGAATTTTGCTTCTCTGAGAAAAATCAGCAAAAAATCTCCTGGTGTAGCCTAAGCACGTGAACCTGTTTCCTATAAACCTGTTTTACAAGAGAATTGTATCAGTTGTGATGGAGAAACAGAGGCATTGAAAGAGGAAAGGGCTTGCCCAAGTAAAGGTATTAGGAGAACAGGAAATTAAAGCCAGCTTCCCTCTTCCCATTTGAGATGCTGCAGAATTTAGCCATGAGTGGTCAGTGCCTGGAAGGAGAGACCAGGCCCGTGAGCTCAACCGTTCAACCCAGAAGCGCTGACTGTGGTCCTCATATAAGCTAGTGAGTTACCTTGAAACTCACCTTTGCTCCTGGAAGCTGTAGGGCCCCATGCGGTCCTACTGGGTCATGAGGGGAATCAAGACAGTAACATTACCGTAGATCTCACCTTTCTCTCACCCTGGAAACCCAGGAATAAAACAAGGCAAAAACGTGTGTCCTATCAGGAGGCAGACCAAACGCATGACTTTTTTTTTCTTTTTGCTTGAAGGAATTGAATACTAGCATTGATTGATGAAAGACGACATTCTGAAATCATTTTGTAGTTAACGGGAATAAAGAATCATCTAGTAATGTAGGCATTTGCTGGGGTACTTCCCTGTTACTGGTTTCCTGTTGCTTAGGTGGTAATTGTTTACAATTATTGGTGATATCCTGAGTGTCGAAAGATGAAGGGTCATGAATATTTTAAAGAGCTCCTTGCCTTTCAACAAGGACGGTATCTTATTTAAAAGGTAATCCAGGATCTGGTGAGCAAGGATTCCCCGCGAGTACTCGCCCCTCTCGGCTGCTATCATGCATGTGCCTGTTTTAACCTGGTCAGTCAGTGGCAGCACAGACAAGTTAGTGGAAACAGCTCTAGCTTATGGGTCAAAACCTCTTCAGTTCGCTCCAAAGTCATGTATTGATGTCATATTTGGGGGACCCTGGGCAAGTCACTTGATTTATTTCGGTGTCTCTTGCCCTGTCTATGAAATGGGAATAATCCTAGTGACCCTTGACCCTGACTTGGAACAGACAGGGTATTGCATTCAGAGAGTTCTGTGCTCCAGTACACAACTTGAAGTTAGGCAAGTGTCCAGATGAAAAGCGTCAAACCATTAATATTTATTTATATGGCATGTGTATTGTTTTGTATATGTCTCTTATTGATGTTTATTGCCTATGTGTGCATAGCCACATATGTATGTGTGTATCTCTGTGTGTATGCATATGTGTGCATATCCACATACATATGTGTGTATCCGTGTGTGTATGTATACCATACATGTGTTTTGTGCTGTACAGTTCTACAGAGTTCTTTGCAGACCTTATTTGACCCTCCCAACAGTCTCAGAGGAGGGATGAGCTTATTTTATTTTTTGAAGCTGGCTTTCCTTTCTTTTCTTTTTTTAATTAAATTTTCTGGGAGTGACATCAGCTAATAAAATTACATAGGTTTCAGGCGTGCAGTTCTCTAATACAGCATCTGCATATTGTGTTGTGTGTTCCCCACCCCAAGTCTCCATCCGTTACCATTGATCCCCGCGCCACAGGAGAGGGAGGGCATGGCCTTGCATTCATCTTACAAATGTGGTCGCGAGAGGTTATGGTTCCTTAAACTTGACAACATTATCACAATGTTGAAATATGGGGAAAAGAATGTCATTATAGAGAAAGGTCACAATTCCATGTGCTTTTGTAATAATAAAGTTGGAAACAAGTTTGGAAAAGTTATAAAAATCTGATTAATCCAAATCAGGAAGGTTAGTGTCAGGAGATCTCTCACAAGTCCTCTCATTTATCTTAGCATCTTTGGGAGGAATAAGCTGTGTCTTTCTCTGAATCACAAACATGCCTGTTGGGTTAGATTTCTAAGGAAGGTTCTGTTCAGGACAGGGTCCTTCAACAACCTTAAGAAAGGTTCCCAGGGGTCCACTCTCCATAAAACCACCCATTCACATGGTTGGTAATTTGTTAATCAGTCCATCTATCCATTCATTTGCTCAAAAGCATTTACTAAGCTCCTACTGTGTGCCTTCGAGGAGTACACCCAGTTGCATGGGTGGGCAAGAGCAGACAGTGCACAGCGGATCTGGATGCTGCACAGACCCAGCTGAGCACGAAGTACGTTTTCAGGCCTGGGATAAGCCCCATGTAGTGGGCAGAGTTGCTGGGGGGCAGGGAGAGGAGGGGAAAAGTGAAGTCAGAATATATTGTTGGGGACATACGCTCTTCAAGACTATTCTTATCGAACCTTGAGGTGGACTCGCTGGCATGAAAAGAATTCTCTCAGTGGGAGCAATAAATAGTGACGGTGTTTCATACACAACTCACACGGTCATAGAAACACTTCTGCGAGGGGCTGGGGGAATCTCTGCAGAGAGAGAAGTTCCTGCAGAGATGTGGAGGGTAAAATGAAGCTGAGTGCGCTGAGTTGAGATACATTCTTTTCTCTTCCTGGTCATTTCTCCTTAGCTTAGTGCCCAGGTTGTCTGTACATCTCCCTCGACTGGAGATGTCTCCTTTGGTCCCTACATAATCTTTGGTGTGTGCTCTATCCTGAGATACTACCCACAGGGCCAGGCAGAGGACACGGCCCGTGACTCCACATATCCCTGTCTTGGTCTTGCCAGCTTAGCACAGCTCGGGATCCAAGATCCCATGTTCCTGAGAAAATTGACATCTGTTGCCCTTGTCCTCACACACATTCAAGGGAGAAGAGTCGTGTCTTCCTCAGTATATCCACAGGGATTTGTGCTCACGTTAAGTTGAACCACATGAAATTGCCATTGTTCACCATTTTCACCTACAAAATGGCAGTTTCATAGCCTCCAACCTAGTGCTTGTCATGTAGGTTGTTTTGGGGGGTTTCTGTGGCAATGGGATAGGGCCCTTCCATCATTTATCGTTGAGGCCTTGTCACTCAACAGAGTTCTTGACTCATAATCGACTTGTAACAAAAAATGCATGAAGAGCTGAAAAGAGTCTAAAAATTCTCCTGTGTATTCTGTTGACGAAATGACAGTGTTTGTTTGGGCCAATTATCCATTTATAGGAAAGGGCATTTAAAGAAATCACCATTACGTAAGTTATATGTCTGCATTTATAGGCAGGGCTGTAATACATATAGATTTCTGAAGTATTTATGGTTTTTAAATATGTAAGTTCCTTCCTTACGACAAAACCACGAGTCTTATTGGAAGTCCTTGCGGTTTCAGGGGAAGAACCTGAAGTCCAGTGGAGGGAAGGGGTCGCTCGTCAGGAGCAGGCTCACTTGTTGTCATGAAAGCCTTTGCCCTCAGACCTTGGAGATGGTCCGTTCAAGCCTAAGAGTCCATTGCATCCAACCTTCTGATTCCTGCACTAGGAGCTTCACTCAGCGCAACCCACTGAATAGTTGAGCCGCTTCCCATGTGCCAAGTACAAGGTGGAGCTGTAGGCTGTAGGTTGTGATGGAGGTTTTCCAGCCGGAACTGCTGTTGTGAGCTTGGCCGTGACCTCCGCCTTCTCTGGGGGCTGCCTGGAAACCACTGTGTCTGGTGCTGCTCACTGGCTTATTAAATGGAGAGAAAAGCGAGGGAGGAGGTCATGACAATGTGAGCAGAGCACATGGTAAACGGCTTGATGCGGAGCTGGGCAGGAGCTCAGCCCGCCGCTCACCCACTCAGAAGAGCAGCTGTGTGACCCTGAAGAGGACAGGTGCCTCACGAGGTCGGCGGGAGCTGGAATTCCCTCCCAGTGAGGTGGGTCTCTGCAGGGCCCGCAGTGCACGAAACCTAACTGACGTGTTGCAGATGTGACAGGAGTCATCAGCAGCGACACTTTATCTCTTGACTTCATTTTTGCTGCCACAGAGGTGTTTTGTTTAGAAAGAAAACTGGCTGTGAGAATCCTGTTACCCAACAGAAACAGCGGTGAGACGATCTGTAGGTGCGCCGAGGAGGTTACTTAGCAAAGCAACAGCATTGCCGGGTGGCGCTCGGTCTGTCCCACGCACACAAGTTCAGTGAAATGGCCTTTTCTTCTTCCCACCCAGGTGGCTCTCCTGTCCTCAGCCCAGAGACTCCACGGCTGTCGGATTGATCCCCGGGCAGCCAGCACAGGTGCTGGGCCATTTTCTTTACAATCCCTGTGGCCTCATGATGCTTCCGGTGCAGAGGCCAGGAAAAGTGGGCCCTCGTGCCAAGGCTGTGCCGCGGGCTTGGCACAAGGCAGGCAGCTGGTGAGGATGGTGGCAGCCCGGCTCCCGGGGCTCACGCTTCACACGGGAACTAATCCGGGACAACTTTGTGGTTTCCATAGATCTGCCAGGCACTTCTCCGTCCCTAAAAATTACATTCATGTTTTGAAAAATCCATATACTTAACCAATAATTGGGAAACGTCGTGGAACTGGAAGGTGATTGACAGTCATCCTTCGGCTCAATTCCGGTCCTGTTCGTCCTTTTGTAGATCAAGACTCAACGCCCAGGCTTTTTTTTTTTTTTTGAGGCGGAGAGGCCTTTCTCCTTGCCTTCCCTTCATCTCCCTTCTCTCTCACAGGTTTCCTTCAATCATCTCCTGTCGGACTCTTTACAGCCTGAAGAAGTAGAAAAATAAAATAAAATATCATGGTCACAGCAATGTTAGGACCAGGGACAGCCAGTTTCGTGAGACCTTGAGCCTTAGACCATCGGAGGCCCTTTCAGAACAAGAATGCAGTGTCATCTAACCTTATTGCAGTAAACTCACACAATGGTAACGTTACGAAAGCAGAGAAAAATAAGAATCAAAGAATGTAGACCCATTGCCTTGGAAGGGACCCCTGCAATGGAGGGCCCGAAGCTTACACTTCCATCTCTGGTCAGAATCATTAAGGCTTCTTCCTTTATTTTCTCTCCCCCAGCCTCACCTTCCCACCACACGCACAAACCCCACTCATGATATAGGTAAATGGAAGAGTTTTGAGAGTTTGAATAAAAAAGCCTTTCTGTATATAGTGATATCATTTTAGGTGGTCAGAGCACACAGAATAAGTGTAAAGGAGCCTTAATTATTCAGGTTGGTTATTACATAGATTGTTTTAGTTGTGTTTTCTTTCTTACTTGTTTCCTCCCTTGTGTTCTCGTCTCCCTGCCTCCTTAGATTTCCTAGGGTCCACATTTTCAGGGTGCAGTAGAGGCTCTTGCCTGGGATCCATGAGTCCTGACCCCCCTGATGCCAGAGGGCTCTGTGGCTCTGGAATGTTGAGAATCGGTTTCACAGCATTTACTCTGAGGGAGCCTAGCCTCTGACATCTTTTCTTCTAAGACATCTGCAAAACATGGGCATGCTTTTAGCTTTTTTTCCTATTAAATACTAGAGGCCCTGTGCACAAAATTCATGCACGGGGGGACGGGAGTGTCTCTCAGCCTGGCCTGCACCTTCTCCAATCTGGGACCCCTTGGGGGATCTCCGACTGCCAGTTTAGGCCTGATCCCACAAACCAGCAGTCAGACATCCCTCTCGCTATCCAGGACCACTTGCTCCTAACCACTCACCTGCTTGCCTGATGCCCCCATCGGCCCTCCCCTGCCAGCCTGGTCACATCCAACTGCTCTCCCCTGCTGGCCTGATTGCTCCTAATGCCCTGCCAGCCTGATCTCACCCCAATCCCCTGCTAGCGTAATCTTGCCCCTAAGTGCCTCTGCCTCAGCTCCCACCACCATGGCTTTGTCTGGAAGGAAGTCAGACATCCGGAAGATGGCCGGTTGACCCGGTCTAATTAGCATATTACTCTTTTATTAGTATAGATACTTTCCAGTGTCTTTAAGGCACTAGACCAGGGGTGGGTCTGGCCCATGGTATAAAGCCTGCAAAATCATTTCGTCTGGCCCTGCCTAGACATTAGGGGTGAATTAATGGAATGGTTGACTAAATAGAGCAGGCTAATTTTTAAGCTGATAATTTTGTATGGCCCCAAAATTATGTAAATATCTAAATGGCCCTGGGCAGAAAGTAGATTCCCTATCCCTGTGCCCGACCAATGGGAAAAAAAAAAAGATGCTTGTTTATATTTTTATGAAGGTAATGCTTTCAGCGATAAAATAGAAGTCATCAGGCCTCACGAGCTCATGACTTCTAGAAAGGAGTGACTGTCAGCCATGGTCTCACCTGACTTTGGAGGAATGTCTTTATCCTGGACACGCCAATCAACCCTCTGCCAGGCTGGAGTGAAGAGTGGTGGGGAGCAGGCCTATCTGGGCCTGTCACAGCCGTCAGGGGCGTGACGGTGAGGAAAGGCAGGAGGTCCAGCGAGTGGCCCTGCTGACAGGCCTATGAGACCACGGGGACTGGAGACCTGGATGCACTCCTGCAACAGCCATAATGGGGGGCCATTTACCGCAGGTCCTTTTTGGGTCTCAGGCCTCACATTTGCAAAAATGAGGGATCATACTGGGACTAAGGGCCCCTTACTGTCCTGGTTTATTTCTTTCAATCGATTATTCTCATTCATAAATACATCTCCAAACTGGGACAAGAGAATGAGCGTCAGTAGTTGTAATTTTACTTCGCAAGGCTGTCTTAGGCGTCTTACAGCCATGTTATGTGGTAATTACCTGCGCTTGTTAAGCGTACGGCTCAGTCGAATGCCTGTGATAAGCTCCAGGCCTCTGGCCTTCACGCGTGCTGTGTCTGATGTGGTTCATACAGCCCACAGGGTGGCCGGCTGCACTGTGATGCCCCGACACTGGGCTCCTCCCACCAAGTCCAGGGGTGTGGGGATGCCCCTGGTCGGTTTATAAAGGCCCAGGTGCCATGTGAGAATGACCTGGCACTTATGGCGTTGTAACCACTGTCCACCCGGTCCCCACACTCAGGGCCTTGGTCATGACGAGGACAGCACCAGGGTTTCGGACAATGGCAGTGTTCTCTCCTGGGACTGTGCGAAGAGGCGGGGGAGCAGCGACTGGGGCGTAACCAGGGTGTTCCATTCGCCCTTCCACTGAGGGCCGTGTTTCTGGCAGCTCTACGCCCAGGCACCTTCTGTGACGTGTTGCATGTTATTACTGTCTTATGATCTGTTAGAGGGCAATTTTGTCCAATTTTCTGTCATTTTACAGTTCTGTGCAAAAGGCACTAAATTGTGGGTTAAAATGCAGACATCTGGATATCGCTGGATAAAACCGGCTGAAAGCACAGGCCCTCAGAGTATCAGTCTGTCTGAAAAGCTTGAGCCATTTCTGCATTTTCCCTTTTGTTTGGAGGTGGGGCAGGAAGGAGGTGGCCCCTGGTCCCTGGTATATTTCTGATGGCTGGTTCCTCGGGGAGTTTGCAGGGTTTTCACTGACTTCATCCTGGGATTGGGCTCCATCCTGACTCGTCGGGGCCGGCGCTCAGAGAGGCGCTGATCCTGAGAGCTGTCAGCCACCAGCTGTCGCTAACGCAGCTGGAGAGGGAAGCAGGCATCACCGTGTTGTGCGTTAGAGGGCAGAGCGGGTTTTAAAAAATATATTCTTATTGCTCTCAGAGAGGAAGGGAGAGGGAGAGAGAGGGAAACATCAATGATGAGAGAGAATCATTGATCGGCTGCCTCCTGCTCACCCCTTACTGGGGATCGAGCCTGCAGCCGGGCATATGGCCTGACTGGGAATCAGAACTGTGACCTCTTGGTTCATAGGTTGATGCTCAACCACAGAGGCCTTGATGATGGGCATCATATCCATCCACTCACCATTCACTTTATGTCCCTGTAGTCCCGCCTTCCCGTCTCCACTGTCTCCTGTGTTACCTGGAGGTTCATTCCATGACATCACAGTGGACACTGAGGAAATATTTGCTAAATAATCAATGCAGTGATGGGTATACAAAGGATATTTAGTATGAGGAGCCCGAATTTTCTGCAAGGACACAGTCCTCTCTGGTCCCAGGGTCCCACAGGGTGGGGTAGGGGGGTGTCACCTCTTAGAGCACAGACCCCGCCTGGGCTGGCCTGAGTGGGGGTGCTGGCTTCTCCTGGCAGAGGGGTGGGCTGAGCCCCTCAGGCGGGTAGGTTATGAGCAAGAGTGTAGCTCTGTGAAATTCCTGCTTAGAACTCAAGGCAGAGGGCCTGGGACAAGCAGCAGGGACATTGGTGTGGGGGGGGGCGGGGTGCCAGAGGGGGTCTGACTCATTCACTTATTCTCCTAATGGTTTCAAGTTCAGGGACAGAAAAGACATGCAAATAAGTCAGGTGGGGAGGACCCCAACAAAGACAGAAAACCTGAGTGGGGACCAGGCAGGATTGGGGTTCTGGAGGAGGGGACTGGCCATATCCCCAAGATGACCTGAGACCGCAGTCCTGAGATGTGGATTGGGGGAGGGGGAGCATGACATACCCCTCTGAGCAGGAATGGGCCAGGCAGTCAGGGGCATCTGCGATAATGATGAAATAAGCCAGTAACAAAAGGACAAGCTTTGCATGATTCCCCTTCCTGGAACAGTCAGCTCATGGAGACAGAAAGCGGGGTGGTGGCTGCTAGTGGCTGGGGGCAGGGGACGGGGAGGGGGGGGAAGAAGGAGGAGGCGCTGGTGCAATGGGTTTCATTTGGGAAGATAAAGCTGTCTGAACAGGGTGTTGGTGATGGTTGCACATCAATGTGAATGAGCTTAACGCCCCTGAACTGTGCACTTAAACGTGGTCTCAGATGTCAGACACTGTATCTGCTTCACCACAATTAGAACAGAGGGATGGGGACACTGTTTTCTATTCCTAGAGCCTTCGCTTCTGACCTCTCTAGACCTTCCACTTCTGGGAGGCGGGGGGAGGGGGGATTTACTAGGGGCTCAGGGAACACAGGGCAGTTTGGCGGCCCCCCCCCCCCCGTCACCCCTCCACTAGGGACAGGAAACAGTGTGGGGGTCGCGGCGGCCTCTGTGGTGTTTAATTTGCAGCGGAAGTGGCAATGGCACCTTTAAGTTCACCTTGACTTCTGCGAGGCAGCTTTGCCATCTGCGTCGACATATTTCAAGCGTCCCTTCGCCGCCTGCTCCCTTAATTGGTGTTTTGCTCATTCCTGGTGCCCAGGAATGTCGTTAAAGGTTCCTTCCTGATCTTGGCTCGCACTGTCATCCCTGCAGCCCCGTGATTAATGGCGGGCTGACCTCCCTCTGCCTTAGCCTTCCTCCACCGCATGCACCTGGATCTTTACTGCCCTGGAAGCAGATGTCTTCTCGGAGAGTGAAATTCCTCCCACTCAGCCCCTCCTCCCCCAGCACTTAGGTGAGAAGTGGGGGCGGGGAGTAGGGGGGCACAGGAAGGAAGGGGGTGCAGCAGCCCTGCGGGAGCCTTCAGAAGAGCCACCCCAGGTCTTCCCAGACGCATGACCTCTGACCCCGCTGAACGCCATGCTCCCCAGGGCAAAGGAGAGGGTCATCTGAGGAGGAATAAGGGGCCGGGCCAGCCAGGGAACAGACACCCCGAGGGGAGGAAGGAGTTGGCAGTGCAGTAGCAGCTGTGGCTGGTGGTCTGTTGTCTAGGCATGGGGACATTTTTGAGCTTCTCTGTGTCTGCCTAGGCCAAGCGCTTCCCATCATCACCGTCGTGTCCACCTCATGGTAACCCTGTGGGGTAGGCCTGCCTGCCCCTTTGGTTTTGCAGATGAGCAAGCCACAGTGCAGAGCAAGGATGTAGCTGGACCCTGGCCATGCGTGTTCGGTGTCAGAGCTGGGATTTGAACCCAGATCTGGGTGATTCCAAAGCTTGTGCCTCCAGCCCAGGGCGAGTGCGTGTCCCTGCCTGCTCCTGCCTGCTCCTGCCCTCTCACCCACAGACTCTCTGACCAGCATCTGGTTTCTGGCTTCTGTGCTAAATGTGGGCGCAGCTTGCTGACCTCCGTGGCTCCTCTCAACCCGCCCCCCCCAGTGCTGGCTGGCCCCTTTCCTTTATGGCCTCGCCTTGGCCTCCCCGGCCTGGTCTCACACTCTCATGCATTTAGTTCACCTGTGGCCCAGGGTGCTGCATGTGCTGATTCTAAACAGGAAGAATCAGCATCTTTGGACAGGATAAGGTAGAAGGATGTAGAAGGTGCTGAACAGGGAGTGAGGAGGCTTGGCAAGGGAGTCAGAGCTGGAATTTCCCGCTCACCTTTTCCTGGAAAACTGCCTGCTCTCTAGCTCTTACCTTTATGCTCCAGGATGCTCCTTGGAGCAGCGCTACCCACGGCTCCCAGCAAGGCCTGCACAGTGCCCACGTGGGACAGTGGGTAGCAATGGGGGTGCATAGCGAGGCAGTGGCACAGTAGTTTATGCACGTTTTGTCCGGGCTGATGGTCGATCTGGACACTTGGTGAAGGTCGTGGCGGCCTTGAGCAGCTTGGGGAAGGGAGGTGGTTTTGATTCTCTGTGAAGGTGAGTCTAGGGCAGCGGTTCTCAACCTTGGCTGCACATTAGAATCACCTGGGAATCTTTTTAAAATCCTGATTTCTGGGCCTCCTCCTCCGGAAATTCTGTTTCTTTGTTACTAATGTTGTGGCCTCACCCCATAACAAAGAAACAATTTCCGGAGGAGGAGGCCCAGAAATCAGGATTTTATTTTTTTTAAATATATTTTTATTGATTTTTTACAGAGAGGAAGGGAGAGGGAGAGTCAGAAACATCGATGAGAGAGAAACATGGATCAGCTGCCTCCTGCACACCTCCCACTGGGAATGTGCCTGCAACCAAGGTACACGCCCTTGACTGGAATCAAACCTGGGACCCTTGAGTCCGCAGGCCGAAGCTCTATCCATTGAGTTTTAAAAAGATTCCCAGGTGATTCTCATGTGCAGCCGAGGTTGAGAACCGCTGGTCTAGGGGGCGATGCTCTCTGTAATAACAATTGGCACCTGGGGGAGCTCTTGGAGGCGCTTGGCGCTTAGTTTGTCCTGTTCACCTTCTGGGTCAGCGCTGTGTCCCACCCTCCTCACGGGCGTGCTGCTGGCGCCTCACAGTTTGTACCTTTTCTTTCCCCAAATGCTCTGGGACCACAGAGGCGGCGGCATTAAACTGCGAAGGCCAGCACTTTGCTAAGGAGTCAGTTTTAAGTGGCACTGAAACCCAGGCGAGGATTTTTGGTTCACTTCCCAGATCCCAGGAATTTATTGCCTCATTAACACTCCCATAAGCAGTTTTAAATGATTCCAGAACAGGCTGGCCGCTTGGAATCACAGGTCATCTTCTTGGCCTCTGGTTTGCTAGCGAGTTCACGACTGACTTCTGCTTCCAATGGGGCCCCTATGGGGGAAAAGGAGGCAGGAAGAGGAGGTGCAGAGAGGAGTGGAGGGGGGCGGGCCTTCTAGTTAGAGGAGAAGGGAGAAGGGACTTTATTGTTGTGTGTGTGTTGGGGGGGCGCGGGTGGGATTTAGAAGTTTTGTAAATAAAGGTTGTTAGTCATTTAGCCTGATGATTTAGAGGTACTCAGGGAGTGTGTGTATGTGTGTGTGTGTGGCAGAGATTTAGAAGTTTTGTAAATAAAGAATGTTGGTCATTTAGCCTGGGGACTTAGATCTAAGGTGACAAGACATCCCCCTTTTGGCAGGACAGTCCCTATTTTTAACAATTTGTCCCGCATCCTGTGGCATTTTAAAAAAGTCCCAATTACTCTTTGTAATATTTTAAGTAATAATAAAAAAAGAAAAGAAAAAGAAAGACCCCCCCCCTCCCGTCAATGGTGTACTGCTTTAAATCTGGTCATCTTAGACTTAGAGGTACTTTGGGGCGGGGGGAGAAAGAGAGGGAGAGAGGGAGGGAGGGAGAGAGAGTGTTTGGCAGAGATTTAGATGTTTTGTAAATAGAGATTCTTAGTGTTTTAGCCTGGTGACTTAGAGGTATTAGGGCATGTGTGTGTGCATGTGTGAACAGCCATGTATCTTTACTGATTTTGATTTGTTTCTACTTTAGGGCTAAGGTGGTTTGCAGGTTTAATGATCTGTCTCGCAATGCTCTAGTGTAAGCTCCTTCATGGCCGCTTTCGTGTGTGCACGCGTGTGTGTCACTTTTCTGATCATTTATTACTAATGTATCCCAAGTACTTAGAATAGTGACTGGCACATAGGAACATAATTATTATTTGTTGAATGAATAAGTAAATGACTGTGGATGTGTGTGTTAGTGTATTTGTGTGTGTAGGTAGGTGCACAGACACGCACAAATGAGAGTAACGTCTCACCTGCACATTACTTACGGAATGACCAGAGTGTGGAGAATGGGGAAGCGTGAGAACCCAGTCCACCACCAGGGAGTAGCTTTGTGGAGGTGACAAAGCTCAGGCCCAGGTTTCTTTTCTCCCCAGAGAGACTCCTTCTTTATGTCCTCACAGCTGGGCCTGCTTTGTGCTGGGCTGGCCTGGAGCAGGTCAGAAATGGCCAGTTGAAAGTAGAGATCATCAGAAAGACAAAATCAGCAGTGACAGCTGACAGCCTAACAGGAGGAGGGAGGACAGGAAGCAGGCCTGCGCGTCCTGAGGACAGCCTCTGGGACCAGCTCTTACATGTGACTGTCCCTTTGTACATTATGTCGTACAACGTGGGTGAAATTAATGGTGTTCTTAGTAGATACTGAACCATCAGGAGCTTAAAATATGTCTCATCTAATATAATAAAAGAGAAACATGCAAATTGACCGTTACCACCAGCCAATCAGAGCGGCTGTATGCAAATTAACCCGGCCAACAGCCATGGAGCTAGAGCAAACCAAAGGCTTCTGTTGCAACTGCCTGCCTAGGCTGGCTGAGCCTCTGCTCAAGGCCACGCCCACCAGCCAATCAGAGTGGCTGTATGCAAATTA